>JACEVL010002086.1:0-21140 GCA_020284085.1 Aporrectodea caliginosa
CGTATCAATCAGTTTTATTCGTGCGGCTGGCTCTCGCAAAAATCGAACGACATAGTTTTTTAACTTGCATTTCCATGGACGACTTGTAGGCCTACTCTAAAGAGGTTTTAGCCTATATCACAGACTACATCATAAGTTTTTAATTATTGTAGGAGTATTATAATACGGCGCTGTTTAGTTTTTATGTTGAGGCTTTGTGTTTTATCAAGCTGGAAATTATTTTTGCCATGAAAACTGCATCATGAGTTTTTGTTGGGTATTTGAAATGAGGGTCTTTACAGATTATTGTCATACAATGCTTTGCGTGTCTGATTGCATCTTTCTTTCTATTGTGCATCTTTCTTTGTGTCACTGAATTCTATTGTATTGTATTTCAACACTTGTTATAGCGCCCCTTCCAGATTCCAAATCAGAGGCGCTCCCGACTAGGCCTACTGCGCGTACGCTGAATCGGAGTTTCACGCCGAAGCGCATGAGCAATTGCGAGTGAAGGAAGGACTTGCCCAGGGTCCTCCTACGCGGCGGCTTGAGATGGATTCGAACCTGCAACCCTCCGGCTGCAAGACACCGAACATACCCCTACACCACCGCGCCCCAGTTGCAGGGCCGATGAGAGGGGGGGTCAGGTGGGGTTGCTGCCCCGGGGCCCGGTTCTATGGCAGGGGCCCCGGGCATGGGCCCGCAAATGTCTAAAACGTTTTTTCAAACTGAAGAAACCTGTGGGTTTGGCCTAATGCAGTCTAATTGCTTTTTAATTTAATAGCTATGTAATGAAGTAAATGAGGTACCGGTACAGCTAGTATACCGCCGGTACTAGATCTATTGAATTTCTTTTCCAAAGTGTAAGCCAATAACGAATGTGACGGTGGAACTGGGACTGAAAAGGTTAGCATTGTTGTTAACGAAAACGATTTAACAACTGTGAAACTTAAGTCTCAGTTGCTCAGCCAGAGGATTTATAGGATTGAGCACAGTAACAGAAGTTGGTCATCACTCATCAGAATGGTTTTGGACAATCTGCTGATGCGAAGTTAACTGATGCAGACAAATTTTGATTTCTGACTGAATTCTATATACTCCACCAGAATCGTATGCGTGGCCAAGAACTTTGCATTACGGGGTGCGTAATGCAAAGTTCTAGGCCACGTTATAGTTGAATAACTTGAATTTGAAAAACACTGCTTATCAGTAGGCCTATTTTTAGATTTATCAGCAGTCGACCTATAGAATTGATTATTCGTTTTCTGGGTAGCATAAAATTTGTACTGGATGTAAATTTCTGAATTTAAATTTGAGTTATTGTCAAAATAAATAATGCTTTAACTTACAACTGGATGAAATCAAATTACCAATAGACCTCTATTTGATATTAAAATATTATAATTTCATTAAGTTGATAACGAATTAGAAGATGAATTACTATCAGAAATCTGGAACTCAATAAAGGAAAGAAAGATTGTTGAAAGTCAGGAATGCAAACGAGAGATAAACAATCCTTCAAAGCCTTGCATTTTCAATTTCATCAAAAGTGAATGCTGCAGCAAATCAAGCTGACATTATTGTTGCTATATAGTATTATAGTAGATGTAGGCTACTTGGAGTTGATCATGGTAGGCTACAGAGCGAGTTGTTGACGTAGTCTATGTAGACAATGCAACACAGCAATTGACGTAGCCTATTGACCTCTTGAAATTGGATATCATAATGCGATAACTGTCATTTAAAAATCATTTATCACATTCACATAATCACATTTTCATATTAAATTTCTGTAAATTTCTTTATAATTAAAGTCACAGATGGACCTCTAAAACCAGAAATTGATTTGTTTACATTTACTTTTACTATTATTATTCAGGCATTTAAAAGGAATTTTTAGAACTGCAGTGCACGACCCCTTAAAAAGCCATAGTGAATAATACCAAATCGGATGACAATGAGTATTTTAAAACTAGTTTTAACTGCACAAAAACGCTTCTACAGCTGCACAAATTCATTTAGAACTGCCATTTTTTGTGTAGAACTGCACACTAAAACGCCCTGTTATTATTATTATTATTATTATTATTATTATTATTATTATATTACCCTTATTATTACTCGTTAAATGTAGTTTGAGAGGTTTTTTCAGGCTTACACCACACTTGGGCTTAATAATAAAACGAGGGGCCCTGATGGATGTCTGCCCGGGGCCCGATTTGGCTTTCGACGCCCATGCCCAGTTGTATTGGAATGTATTGTATTGTACTCCACGTTTATATTGAATATCAACTGGTTGTTGTAGGCGATGCAGCGACGCTATTTACTGGTACTTTATTTAATGGATATGGCTACCCAGCTGATTTCTGCTTTCAGTGCGGAGATGAATTAATAAGGGTAAGTTAATTGCTGTTGTTTATTCAAATGAACTGGTTATTTCATGGAACCAGACAACATTATTCAATGGTACTTCAAATGGACCAGCTATTCGCAAGCTAGCCTATTTGCAAGCAAGCGGCTTAAAATCCAATAGAAGTGCACAACCTTTTCGAACGAAACTTGGCGGCTATCGGATGTTCCGCTAGTAGCGACATCCCGATATAGGCCTACTTCAAACAGATTTGCCAGATGTGGGATTTGAACCCGTACTCTGCGCCATACAAAGCGAGCCAGCGTGTTCCGCAGCGTGCTTGCTTGATTATTTTAATGCTTTATTTCTTGTTTTTACGTTTCTTGGTTGTGTAACTGTCTTAACGTCTGTAGCTACATAAATGAATTTTCTGACTTTGTTATAAGATGTCCTAGTTTAAGTAATTTTGAAACAAGCATTATTTTAAGCAGTAAATTGGAGACTATCAACCATTTTTCGGCTGTTTTTCTATTGGTTTTGATCACTTTAAATGATTTTTTATTGGTTTTCATTTGATTTTTGGAGTTAAGTGGTTGCTTGATGCTGTGTTTGTTCGATTTGAAAGGATGATCCAAGGTTGGAGGGATACAATGTTAATGAAAGAATAAATGACTTCGAAAAGAAAATAAAAGACCAGGTGAGTTTGTTGATTTCCTGTGTGGATTGTGTTTGTGCTGTGCTTTTAGATCTCTGTGAACTAGGTTCTGTTTGCAATTAAGTTACTTACAGGAGCATCTTGCATTCCTAAATTACATTAATTCCTTTGTGAACTGAAAATCGGTTCCATTCTGAATTTAGTAGTGCCTACATTGCTTATTCAATCCTGAATTTGTTCAACTTATTCCTTAATCACATAGTTTGATTGTTGAGTGCCTTAAGTTTAACTACAAGTTCGTTCCTAAAATCTGTTTCCAGTATTCATATGACTATTGCATTTAGAAGGTCCCGTGAGGATTTGATTAAAATTTAGAAAATTATGTATAGAATAGATGCGTTATATATATATATATATATATATATATATATATATATATATATATATGTAACTATCATAACAAGTACAATCACTTTGTTTATGTCTTTTGCTCATATATTTTATGGACTTACATGTAGAGAATACTCTAGTTAAAAACTGTTCTGTAAACGCATGATTTTACTTTGCATATTGCAAAATGATGTCTGTTCTTATTCTTCTTGTTTCTCAATGCAGTTAGATATTTTATGTTGTTTTATCTGTTCGCAGGCTAAATCTTATGCCACAAATCACATAATGTTGACAATGGGCGATGACTTCAGCTACGTCAATGCTCGAGTCAACTTCAAGAATATGGATAAGCTGATAAAACATGTTAACATACGGGTATATAATAATTGTATATCATTTTCCTCTACATGTATTTTAATTGTTGACAATTCACATCTTGTTGGAGATAAATATCATTACTGAAAACAGCGTCATCTGATTTTATTTAATTCATGATGTTCTTATAATGACTATTCATCAAACGCACATTCACAGTTGCTGCGCCCTCCATCTGGAACTCTCTACCTGCTCTTGTTCTCATCTCTCCAACCGAGACACTGGCTTTCACGCCAAATTGTAGACTTACCTTTTCCAGTCTGCGTGAAGCCTTTAATTAATTGTTTGCCCACTCAAATATGAACTCTGGAAGGTGGACATTTTCAAACTACAGTTGTATTGTACTAGAAAAATCATTTGGTTTGGTTATATCACACTGTGTTTTATTTTAGCAAGCAAATGGCAGCAAAATTAATGCATTCTACTCAACTCCGTCCTGTTACGCATATGCGATGAACCAACTGAACCGTACTTACACACGCAAAGATGATGACTTTTTTCCCTATGCTCACCGTAGCCACTCATTCTGGACTGGGTATTTCACCAGTCGACCAACTCTGAAGGGCTACGAAAGAACCTCGAATAACTTCTTACAGGTAGTAGTGTAAAAGAAATCGTTTTAATTTGGTTTTGACATTTTTGGTTCTGTTAGAAACTTTACCTTTTTGCATAATCTTTTAGAATGTTGTTAATCGTTGATACGCCCGGTTGGTTGATAAAAATATACTGCGTCTGAGACCTCCATAAAGCCGCATCTTTTTAAGAATAGAATTTGAATCATATCATACACTAAAACGTAGAAATTTAGCCTCGCTGCATCGAAGCCTCGCCGTTGTCGATCCATCTTTCTGGAATAGGCTACACGTTGCCATTTTTTCAGCGCTTGTGAATAAGGAGGCGCTTTGCGCTTAGATTCAGTGACGGCGCCAGGATTTCAGATTTGGGGGCTAAAGCTCAAAAACCTTCCTTTTTGTCCCCTCCTCGCTGTGATTTCCGACTTTTTTGGGGCTGAGCCGCAGTTAGGGGGGGCTAAGCACCTCCCAGCCTCCCTGGCGCCGCCATTGCTTAGATTTAGAGTAGCGCTATATAAATTTGGAGTTTACGATTAGGTTTCTTTTCGATCATGGTTCGGTGCTGTGAGGTCGGGAGCACATCTCGTGATGTGGTGCTATAGAAATATTCGATTGCCATTATTAAGACTCAGTGCTATCGAGTCATGTATGCACAAATTAGATTTAATTGATATATATATAGATGCATAATTATATTGCAGTTACAAGAATAAAGAATTAGGTGGTTTGTATTAATTTTGGCTATAGTAGTCCTACATACAAACTATTAGAAAAGTTACCAAAAGACTGGTCAGATGTTTTGTGACCTGTATTGGTTAGTATACTGTTATGATATTTTCCGTTAGGTGTGCAAACAGTTGGAAACTCTTTCTGTCTTTGGCCCGGAGCATGGATCGGGTCTCAAAGTCGACATCCTGCGTAAGTCCTTCGTGTCTTTCACGCCAAACTGTAGACTTACCTTTTCCAGTCTGCGTGAAGCTTTTAATTGTTTGCCACACTGTATTGGTGCTTCGAGCAAGTCTTGACATATGACCATTGCCATCGATTACAATTACAATTACAATTGCCATATTTTTTTTGTATATTGTATTGTATATATAAATTTGTATAGCGCCTCTCGCAGTGCACACCAATCAGAGGCGCTCCCAGTGCGAAAGACCCAGAGAAAAGAAAGAAGTCTTGAGACAACGAAAAGAGGCACTTGGCCCACCAGTTAATAAACAGGAACGAGTCAAAGGAGGAAGCTGGTTCCATAGTGCAGGGCCAATGAAGGCAAATGCTCGCGTTTTAGCCATAGAAGTTCTCGTATAGATGTAATGTATGTATGTATGAATGTATGTAGGTATGTATGTATGTACGGACGTATGATGTATGCTTATGTAACTGTATGTATGTATATCTGTGTGCTCATGTGTTTGTACTGACATGAATCACCAGCTTTGACGAATCGTTTGGATGAGATGACAAACGCTTTTAGATAAATGAAAAACTGCTCTGGTTGTCATTTAAGTCATCTCAGGGACGTTTTTGTAGGAAAATCCTGCAATCTTCTTTAGCCCTAATCCGTGGTGCAATTACTGAAGCTGATTACTGTGAGTGGAAGAAACAGAACGCAAGAAGAAGGAGGGTGGACAGAATAAGAAAGGAAGTAGGTTTATCGGGAGGGAGGAAGTAAAAATGGAGTTTAGCTAGCCTATGGCAGGCCTGATATGAGAGTCTGTTTTCAAGAGTATTTATTTAAGATGTTTACATTTTATGACTTCTTTTCCACAACTAGTAGGCTAAGAAGATAAAATCAAAGGCGTTGATCAAAATGTGAATTTGAAAACGTTGAATTCTTTTAGGAGAAGCTATGGGCGTGCTTCAGCATCACGATGGTGTTAGGTAAGCTTATAGAATTTCTGATAATGTGAAAGCAGTAACTAATTATTAATGGTATGTGGCAAAATGTGTCTGTGATTTGTATAGCTGAATCTTTTCAAACACGTTCTAAGTATCGATCTGAAATAATTTGTGGTTTGACAGAATTAAATTCTAGGTTGTCTTTAAATTCCAAATGGAGAAACTCAGTTATGGATGGGTTTAAAGCAGAATTTGTTATAACATACGAGACTGAACTCGGTTAAAGACGTTAGATTATATTAGAGTAAGAGCGCTGGAAAAGAGGTTCTTTGCTGTAGAAAACGGAGAGTTAAGTGTCGTGTAGAAAAGCTTTCTCGGCGGAGTGGTTTCTCCGATTATGTTAATTGGAGACGGTGAAGCTAGAAATTTGACGACGGGTGGGTGGGTGTCCAGTGTAGTTCTAGTAACATGTTCGAGAAGTTTATTAATAAATTTAAGTTCGAGATCGGTCGAAAGTGTTGACTGTCGGCATCACACCTGGTTTCTTCTTTTACAGGTGGCTTGGTTGTTGTTAGTACCTGTTGAAAATTATTATAGTCTATAAATGTTAAGGAAGAACTGTTTTCCTCTTATGCTTTGTAGTGGAACGGAGAGACAGGATGTTGCTAATGACTATGCTAAGATGGTGGCGAAAGGAATAGCGGCTTGCGAGGTAAATTAATACAGTGACTGTGATGAAAGCTTTTCACTGAAATAAACTCCCCATTTCTAAAGCGCTAGTCTAAGGCTAGCAGCGGAGCCCCAGCGTATTAACGAGCACTGCATCTGAGGAGATGTCCAGCGGAGGCCCGAGTCCCGTTGCCAGAGAGACCTGGGAGAGGAGGCAGAGCGACCGTTACGGAGGGTTTAGTTGAGGAGTGGAAAGCTTGGAAGGAGGAGGATCAGATGGATTAGGGTAGGAATTCTTAGCGAGGTGAGACTTCAATTTGGAGTGGGAAGCTGTGGAGTGATAAGTAGAAGAGTCTGAGGCATATGACGGTTGGTGAATGTGGAGGAACTGAGAATAGGCGGAATTCAGAGGGAAATTCATTCCAGAGTTGAGGTGCAGCGTGGGATAGATATTTTTACATGATCTGCGTGATACTAAGTCAGGGCCGTAAATCACGGGGAGGGAAGGAAGGGAATTCCCTCCCCACTTTTAAGCATGGGGAGGGAACGTGAAGTAATTCCCTCCCCACAAATTTGTCTAAGCCGTGTCATTTTTCTTAGGCGTGTCATAAATATTATGGCGCCAGCCCCAATCGCCGCAAACTGTTCCTTGGGAGAGTATTGGAATTTACATTCTTTGTCTATTTAGATGCCATTAGTTCTAAAGTTATATATAATATATATATATATATATATATAATATCGCTTCTGCGACCACACGACAGCGGAGTACCTCCTTCCTCACCACCTCTGAGCGGAGAGGTATCGCTTTTCGCCGTTCCCACAACCCGGCGACCTCCCGGGTCAATAAGGTCGCACAGGACAAGGACAAGATGAGCGGGTGGACTGCAAGAGTCGGGGAGTTGAAAATTGACAGTGAACAACCGGGGTGCAGTAGACGAGAAGATTGAGCTTTTATGGAGAACTGGAGGGTGAATGCTTTGCTCGGGACTGGAAAGATGACCGGGACACGGAGTCCAACTCATAACCGGCCGGAATATCATACAATGGATCAGTTCCCGAGACGACGCGCCGAGGAGTCGGGAAGCGACTACAGGTCAGACTTATTAATGCCGCTAGACTAGAAAGGACCACAACAAATGCTTGAATTTGTTCCGAGGTTACGCCCAGCAGCGTTACCGACTTCTGCGCCCCAAACGTTTTTGCTTGTTTTCTCCTGTGGATGCTATTGTTTGTCGGCAAGTTTTTCTCAGATGACAAAAAATTCTTTTAAAGTGATCTTTTCGGCCAAAATCTACTGTAATTATTAAGTTATGTTTCTTTATAATACCGATGGTGACTGGTAGCCTATTTAGAATTTCTGGCCACGAATTAAGGAATCTCTCTTACCTATAGAATGCCCTAGGTCTATGTGCCCACCTTAAGCGAGAGGTCATCAAGGCGACTGACACTTTCAGCCTGACAACAGTGTAACAGATGTAAATCTGAGTGCTGAAATAATTATAGGTTTTCTTCATCATTAAAGTGAAAGGACGATTAGACGTGACAGGTGCAGGGAGCGAGGGAGGAACAGAGAGACAGAGGGTCAGTTCACAGAGTTGAAACTTGATAGGTTTGTAAACATATGCACAGTGAGACTGAAGTTTATCATTGGCACAATTCTTGGTTCTTTTGATAATGGTAATGGTAACTGCAAATTTATATAGCGCCACCGTAAGCAGGTTCATCACATGCGCTCCCGACCTAAAAGAATGAAATCACGAAGTGGTCTTCAAGCATTTGCGGCCATTTAGGCCTAGGCGCTGTCTTAACTTACATGATTACCATTTAAACATTAAAATGTAGGGTGCAGATGATTTATAGACCTAAATGTCTTTAAAATTAAGGGTGCAGATGATATAAATGTTTCCAATAACTAATTTTTAACCTAGACTATTGTGTAACTGAACTCAGTAGAGGGCTTCTTAACGGAACTATACACACTTCCGAAGAGGTAGTTTTCCCTCCCCACATCTTGAAACAGATTTACGGCCCTGTACTAAGTTCTGGTTATCTGAACTAGTCTTACCAATTCATTATTGACAAGACATAGGCAAAGACACCAAATTCCTGAAAAGTTATCCGTTCAAAACAAAATCTTAGAAACAGTGTCAATAAGCGAGCATGTACAAACAACACTTTTCAAGTGTTTCATAGATTTCAAACACTTCTACGAAGCTAAGCAAACAAACGATCAAACAGTCAGTCTAGATAATAAATCAATATGTGATCAAATGTTTTCTGTGCACATGTAAATATGATTTTGCTGTAGATTTTGTTGCTTCTTTCAGGAAGTTGTTAGTTCATCATATGGCAAGATCTTGCCTCGTTCTTCATCTGCACCGCGACTGTCCGTCCAGTTTTGTCCACTGGCTAATGCGTCCAAATGTCCAGCATCTGAGAGCAGCAAAGAGGTAGAATTTTTGTACTGTCAGCTTTAAAATATTTTGCTACTTTGGCTCAAATGGAGTGTTAATTTCTAATAAAAACTCCTACGCTATACAATACAGTGCAACTGTTTTGTCCTCCATCTTGAAAGTTCAGACCATACGGTTTAACATTTGAGCAATTGTGCGAGAAGGACTTTCCTATTCTTTACTCAATAATTCTCAGAGTTGAGGATTGAACCCGGACTCTGCGTTTTAGACCGAGCTATCTATCATCTATCCATTCAGACACCTTTCTCCGTGTTCTATATTGTATTGTATTGTATTTGAACACTTGTTATAGCGCCCCTACCAGATTTCCCATTCAGAGGCGCTCCAAACTACTGCGCAGACGCTGAATCGGAGTTTCACGCCGAAGCGCACGAGCAATTGCGAGTGAAGGACTTGCCCAGGGTCCCTACGCGGCGGCTTGAGGTGGATTCGAACCCGCAACCCTCCAGCTGCAAGGCATCGAACATACCCCAAACCACCGCGCCCCAGTTGTATTGTAATGTGTTGTATTGTATTGTATTGTACTCCACGTTTATATGCTATGTCGTAGTCTCCAGCGAATGGTAATGCACATCAAGTTCAACATTCTAAACTTCAGACATATTCAGGACTGCGTATAAAGATTAGTTTTGGCCATATCTCCGCATATATACACCTCTAAATATGCTATGCCATTTATGTACTTATGGTGAATGTCGATGATTTTGGCCCTACTGTTTTGATTGCGTCTCTTGCTTTACGTTATTGTTTTTGTTTCTTGCTTTGACTTGTGTTATTATATTAATGAACATTACTCGGCAAATTGCCACTTTTGGTTATTGTTGTGAGTGCACGGACATAATAAATCAATGGGAGGTAGACTACACTTGCTCCTTGTGTGCTAAATCCTACCTTCTTCTTTAAGTTCTCTGCCCTTCGGCAGGTTTCAACTTCCAATGACGCCACTCTTCTCTGTGCTGTGCCTTTTCCTTTAATTTGCTGTATCCGTCGGCCATCCACCCCAGCATCATCTGCCTCGGTCTTCCCCTCCCTCTTTTCCCTTCCATTCTCCCTTCTATGATTTCTTTAAGAAGGGAGTCTCCTCGTAGTACGTGCCCTACCCAGTTCTTCTGACTTTCCCTTATTGTTGCTATTAGCGATCGTTTTTCATCAACCATTTGTAGCACTTCGTCATTCGTTATATGCTCAGTCCAGCTCACCTTCTCCATCCTTCTCCAGATCCACATCTCAAAAGCTTCTAATTTCTTAAACTCTTCTTTCCTGATGGTCCAGGTCTCTGACCCATATAGTGCCACACTCCATACCAGTGTTTTGACCAGTCTTTTCTTTAGGCTTTTATTTAGCCCTCCTCTCAACAATTCTCCTCTTTTCATGAAAGCATCTTTTCCCAGTGCTATTCTTCGTTTCACGTCGCTTTGACCAGTGATATTTTCGTGAATAAGAAGTAGAATAAGAATAATAATTATTTGATTTTCGTTCAGCAGAAGTAGAAGTAGAATAAAAATTATTTTAAGAACGAGAATAGAATAAGAAGTGAAATCAAGACCTTCAGAAGTGAATAAGAATAAGAAGTATAATTATTTTAAGAACGAAAATTAAGAGACTTCTAATTTTTAGGTGCTATGTTTTATTACTGTGATGAGGTAGGTCCCTCACAGAACAGTAGAAGGACATTATACCTGTATTCCTGGGTTTGGGGTCATAATTATAGCTTTAAACTGGTTTAAACCGGCCATAGGGCTTAGGGGCTAATAATATGCAAATGCAGGGTAAATGCAGCTATTGTGCAGGGCTGAGGGGTTGTCACCGGCCCTCTGAGGGAGCCAGCTATAGGCCGGCAGGCTGGCTGACCAGAGGAGTGAGGTAAAATGTGATTGGCCAGTGGGAAGAGCCAGAGGTTCGGCACATGTGACTTAGGAAAGGTAGGCCACGGACAAGGGAGAATCCTTCTTGCCGTGGCTGGCTGTGAAGGAGAGTGGTCGTCTTTGGTGTAGAGAAGAGCGTAGAACTGCCGTCCGAGAGAGAAAGCAAGGGAAGCGTCTGGCCAGGGCCTAGATCAAGGATGAAATATATACTAGGCTAGAAGATTTTCTGTAGTAATATCTAAAGGTGATATTGGTATTTGAAACGGTCCACTTTGTTTGACCTGAGGTCAAATCGGCAGGAAGGCCTCTTGTGCCCTTAGTGATATTCTAGGCTAGAAGATTTTCTGTAGTAATATCTAAAGGTGATATTGGTATTTGAAACGATCCACTTTGTTTGACCTGAGGTCAAATCGGCAGGAAGGCCTCTTGTGCCCTTAGTGATATTCTTTGTGTGACCTTTAGTTAGATCTTAGTAATTTAATACCTAGTGTTATCAAATGTTCTCCAATTCCAGCCGGGGTGCTTCCTCTATTGATCCACGGGATAGTTATGCATGGCAGGGACATGAACGCTCTGATCGGCTTGAACCTGGGCTCACTAGCCACGAGTCCCCTTGATCGTGGGACGCGGATGCCATCGGCCTCTTCAGGCCCTCTTGGCAACGAAACCCATGCCTGCACTCGACCCATGAGGAATTAGAACCCGTTTATCAGGTCATGAAATAGGGAATTCTTCACAGTACCGCCGTACTACCGCCGTACAGAAATATGTTTAAAATGCATGCTCCTTATTTGGATTTGACGTACACCTCTGCACATAATGTGAATCTCGTAGCTAATCTCATGAACTCCAGCCTACTTTCGCCACAGTTCTGCACTCCTGGCCAACTCAGCTTTAATGAGTACACTGACCGTACACTGTTGGTTGGAAGATGAGACGGCGAGGGAGAGGACTCACTCCCAGCCCTCATTTACGGAGGCTAAGAAAATGAAGTCGCTAACACTTCATACATATGGCTGCTTCAGGGTTAGCTTAATGGACTGCTCTTCTTTCTCCTCCTCTTTTTCTTCTTCATAATATTCTCTGTGCATGAGGGAAATGGTTTAAAGGTTTTGTTCATATCTCTAATCTTGATAAGTGCACGAATAAGTAAAATTATGTGTTAACCAGAACTAGAAGTAAAATTATTTGAGAACTAGAAGTAGAAGGAGAAGTAAAATTGCTTCAACAGAAGTGAATAAGAACTAGAAGTAAAATTATTTGAGAACTAGAAGTAGAAGGAGAAGTAAAATTGCTTCAACAGAAGTGAATAAGAACTAGAAGTAAAATTAATCAAAGAACTAAAATATCACTGGCTTTGACACCTTGCATCTGTTGTTATCATGCTTCCCAAGTAACAAAAGCTCTTAACCTGTTCCACCTCCTCATCGTTGATTCTTATTTTCTCTGTTACCTCCCCCTCCTCTCGGCTTATCCTCATACTCTTTGTCTTTCCAATGTTGATTTTCATGTTGTATGTCTTTGAGGTCATATTTAATTTGTCCATCATCTTCTGTAGCCCTGCCTGTGTCGTCGCCAGCATTGCTTGATCTTCAGCAAATCTTAAGGCTTTTATAAGTCTTCCTCCTACCTTTACTCCTTCCTCTAACTCCTCCATTGCCTCCTGTATTAGCTCCTCTATATATATGTTAAAGAGGAGTGGTGACAGAGGGCATCCTTGTCTCACTCCCCTTCCAATTTCTCCTTCCTCTGAGCATTCTCCATCTATTCTTATCTTTACTTTCTGATTCATATAGAGGTTCCCTATAAGCCTCCTATCTTTCCAGTCGATTCCTCTTCGTCTCAGTGCAGTCATCAGTTTCCTCCAATCTACCCTGTCAAATGCCTTTTCATAGTCCACAAAACAGATGTAAACCTCTTGTCCATACTCTAGACTTCTTTCTGTCAGGACTCTCAGTGATCCGATGGCGTCTCTTGTACCCCGACCCTTTCTGAACCCAAATTGATCTTCTCCTAATCCTTTGTCAGCTTCTACCTTTGCCTGTATTCTTTTTGTTATTATCTTTAGCATAATCTTGGCTGCGTGTGGCAGTAAGCTGATTGTTCTGTAATCCTTACAAGCTGTTGCATTGTTCTTCTTCTTTATGGGTATCATGATGGTCTTTAGAAAGTCTTCGGGCCATTTCCCAGTGTTATATATGTCTTGGCATAATCTTATTAATTCTCCTGTTGCTTTTTCTCCTAGATTTTTTAAGATTTCGGCTGGGATGTTATCTGCCCCTTCTGCTTTGTTGTTTTTCATGTCACTGATTGCTGCCAATACCTCATCTTTTAACACCTCAGGCCCTATATCTTCCTCTTTCCCCATGTACGGTCCATCATTCAGGTTTTTCGGTTTTTCCTGACTCTGGTATAGTTCTTCTACATATTCTTTCCATCGATTTCGAATCTCTTCTGGATCCTGCAGCATCTTACCTTCCTTATCCTCCACTGCTATTCCTCCTTCCCTTGTTGGTTTCTTTGTCATCTTCCTCACTTTTTCATATACTTGGTCGTATCTTCCCTTCGCCTGCAGTTCTTCCAGTTCTTCACATTTCTCCTCCCACCATTTTTCTCTTGCTTTCCTCGTTGTTCTTCTCAATTTGTTGTTTATTCTTCTATATTCTTTCCTGGCTTCTTCTGTATTCTGGTGTTTCCACTTCCTTCTTTCCTCCATTTCTTCTAGCATGTCCTCCGTTATCCATGGTTTCCGTGGTGTCTGCCCTTGTTGTTGCCCCACCGTCCTCATCGCTTCTCGTGTGATTGTCTCCTTTAGTCCTCTCCATCTTTCCTCAGTTGTGGCTGTTTCCATCTCTCTGATGTTCTCTTCTATGTTTTCTGCCAGTTCCTTACTCTTTGTCTTCAACTTCTCCTTATTCCATTTGTTTACCTTTTTCTTATTCTTCCTAATGAACTTTAATTGCAGGTGAACGGTCATTGCTACCAAGTTATGATCTGTATCTGCATCCGCTCCAGGGAGTGTTTTCGCGTTTTTCACACTATTTCTGTATCGTTGTTTGGTCAAGATGTAATCCATCTGATAGCGTGCCCTATCTCCGGGTGCCTTCCACGTATATCTCCGTCGTTTTTCTTGCTTGTACCAAGTGTTTGTTACCACCATATTTTGCCTCTTGCAGAACTCCACTAGCTTCTGTCCTCTTTCGTTCCTTTTGCCCAGTCCATATTTTCCAATATAGCCTTCCTCCTCCCCTTCCCCTACCGAAGCATTCCAATCTCCCATAATGATTGTGTAGTCCTTTCCTTTTGTGTTTTCCAGTCTTTTGTCTATACCTTCATACATTTTATCTACTTCCTCTTCCTCATAGTTTGATGTTGGCATGTATACCTGTATGATTACGATGTCGACTGGGTGTGCCTGTATTCTCAATGATATCAGTCTGTCTCCACATTTTTCTATTTCAGTAACACATTTGGCAACTCTCTCTTCTAATAAGATCGCTACTCCACTCTGTCCTTTGTTATCCTCGGTGTATATCACTCTTACTCCTTCGCTCATGAAATCGCCTCCTTCCTTCCATCTAACCTCAGCTAGTCCCAGTATATCCAACTTAGCCTTCCTCATCTCTCTAATCACGTTTGCTAACTTTCCCGGTCTCCTCATCGATCTCACATTCCATGTTCCGACTCTTATTTTCTCTTTACAAGGTTTTCTCTGGATGACGACCTGAGAGGCCTTGCAGGCCGAGCTGGCCCTCTTTCCTCCCCTGCCGAACGCGACTCCTCTCAACAGCGGTTGGGGGGAATCGTTCACGTTGTTAACGTTATTTCTTTTTGTCGTCATTGTCAGTGTTTCTTGGGAGATTAGAGAGGTGGTTTCCCGTTGCCTTCCTCTCGGTGTTTTTAACGAGACACCATCTCCGAGCGTCGATGTCCTTCATCGTCCGTCCTTCCGACTCCTTGTCTCTGGGCTCGCATATACCGGCGAGGGCTCGGTCGTCCACCACGCACTTTGTTTCCAACAGGGGTACCACGTGAAGGTGGCGTGGTGGGCATTTGGGTGGTAGAGGCTTTTAGAGACGCTTACCACCCCATTTCCCCCCATGCAACTTGTATTACTAATAGAGACAATACTTTAACTGTGGACTTCTGGAATTGTAATGAATGCGTAAAAAAGACACATGAATCTAATGAGACACTAAATTTACAATCTAAAATACTAAACATGGGTAAACTTTCTAAACTTAACTCCTTACACACAACAGACAATGATGATCTTAGGAAACCACTTTTAAATAATCAAGACTTAGACTCTGATATTAATTACTTTGTAGACCTTGTCAGGGACTGTGAGTACTTAGCTCCTTCACAAGCATCCAATAGATTTCATACTGATCAACCATCCTTTACCATCTTGCATCTTAATACTAGAAGCATCATCTCTAAATTGAACGATGTCCAAACTCTATTACAACAATTGCCCACTTCAATTCTGGCCGTCACTGAAACCTGGTTATCGGACAACACCGCTGATACAGTCCATATTCCTGGTTATAACTTTACATACAGAAACAGAGGGGAGGGAAGGGGAGGGGGTGTCGGGCTATTCACTAGGGAGGATATAAACTACAAGGAAATGATCATCCCCACTTCTTTTACCTCTTTTGAAAGCTTATTTATTAACATTCCATTTACAAAAAATACGGATATTGTCGTAGGAGTCATATATAGACCACCTGGTACTAATCTAGATTTCTTTAATACTGAATTTGAATCTTTAATTGACTTGCTAACCAGCCATAAAAATAGAAATAAAAGGATATTTATAACTGGAGATTTTAACATCGACTTATTGGCTTCCGAGACTCATAATCCCACTGCTGACTTTACCAACTGCCTTACCTCTCACCACTTCCTACCCATGATCCTCCAACCCACTAGAATAACTCCCATTACAGCCACCCTAATTGATAACATTTTCACTAATTCTCCTGTTGTAGGGACATAACCCCCTACAAGTAATGTACTGCATAGAGTATAGTAGCGCTGCATAAATGAACGAATGTACCGGCGCTCAGTGGAAAGTTTTAGAGATGAGTCACGGCTGGCAAACCCTGGAGGAACGGCAGTTAAGCCAGGACAGTATCGAACGGAAGGAGGAAACATAAAAGGAGGATGGAAAGTCGCGCATTCGCTGCAAGGGAAGGACCTGTTGAGATCGAGATGTGCCGCCGGAAGAGGGAGGAGTCTTGACGAATATGGAGAACAGGCGTTGACAGTGATGGACCTCAGCCAATAGGAATCGTCGGAAGAGGCTCTGTGCTTTTTGGTGAACAAAAACCAGAGGACGCGAAGATTCTGGGCAGTCTGAAGAAGTCGCCAAACCGGGTGACTTGTCCTAAAGGATCCGTACGATAGCAGCGGTTGTTTTACGAGACGCAAAAGCGCAAAGTAACGAACCGAAGGATTTGGGACGGACGGAGCCGATCCAGATGTGCCGGAGGGGAAATACGTTCCGCTCCTAAAACGGGTGCCTGCGGAAAGTACGCCGAGATAGATGTCGTGACGACGGAGTCATGTTGAGCGCAGCCAAAAGTCACTAACGAATTACGGAGTTACGGATCGAATTCGGGAAGAGTGGATGTCTGCTCAATGCTGTGGATTATTGAGACAAAGAGCGACGACGCTTGGTGAGGAGATGACGGAGGGGAATTCCCTATGCCGTTGCAGTGCTTGAACGAGGTAAAGTTACAGCCTACTGTAGGTGCGCGCTGGGAACTTGCAGTTATAAATAGACACGCAGCTGTGGCCGGAATGATAATAATAACAGGAGAGTAAATATACCTGCATAGAGTATGCAGCCTAGGCCACGCATGTCTGTGTATGAATGCTATAAATGATTAACGATAGGATTGCATTACTGTATTATTAACTTAGCATTGTTCTGCTTAACTAATCTGTGCTAGACATTATATTGTTAGTGGCTTTAATATAATCTTTCAAATGGCTTCACCGTCTAATTCACTCCCCGATAGGCACGAAGAAGAAGAAGAAGAGATACGCAGTGAAGTCTCGCAGACGGAAACTAGGTCCACCGAACCTTTAGACAGAGTGGTGGCAATGCTAGGCACTCTGACTGGCGCAGTGACGCAGATACAGAGAGAGACAGAGAGAGACAGGAGAGAGACAGAGAGAGACAGGAGAGAGACAGAGAGAGAGAGAAGGGAGACAGAAGAGAGACAGAGAGAGGCAGCCGATCGGCATGCCAACGTAATGAATCGCATGATGGATCGTTTAGAAGAGTTGGAAGTGATTGTACAAGGGGAAAGGGGGCGAGTAATAACGTTTAACAACCCACCTGCGCTGGAAGAACGCAGGTCTATCTGTCCGATAGATAGCCTTCCCTCGGAACTATTAAGACCCACCTCGTCAGTGGAAGAACCAGAAAGAAGATGGGCAGCTTCCCCATTTTGCCCTTCGGTAGCGCCTAGGGAGGTACAAGCAAGAGAGGGAGCCAGAGCAGTAGGTTTTTCCACCCCTACAATTGGCGACGAGGATGGGATAATGATTTTTATGGTGCTCCTAATGAAAATAGATTTTTAGAGAGACATTTTAATGTGAATGATGCAAATGATGTGAACTTGGATGAAATAAATACTCGTGATGATTTGCATGATGATGTGTTGAGAAATGAAATGACTGAAGTGAATGGGAGACTCGTTGGAGCCCAGAAAAGCGGCCATAATGAGCTATATAAATTGAATGATGGAAGAATGCCATTACAGTCACAATACACACAGGACAGGGACCACATAACGATTCAACAAGAATCGTTTCAAATAATCGACCAATGGCCGCAATCACATCACTACATACCCGGGGATCACACACGTTATGACCCAGTTGGAAATGAAAGAGAAATGATTAATGCACAAACGAGGCAAATCACAGAACCTCGAGTTATGCCAGGAACGCATAACGGGTACACGGTGTCTGGGCCAAGCGAATACAGGCCACGGAGTACGATTGAACGCACCGCAATGGCCACGCAAAATTCAATGCAACGCGTGGATCTGGATTATTCCAACATCGTCAATCGGCCGATGCAAGGGAATTCTGCTGAACGAGGCGAGGAATTTCTAAAGAGTCGCAGTTATTTGCCAGCCGGTTCAATTCTGCCTTCACAAACAACAGTTTCTCAATTCAATATAATACCAATCACCGCACCCATGCGCCATCTGACGAATGCATGGCCAACATTAAACCACGTTGCTGCCCAGACGTTCAACCCAATAAATAACAATTCCTATTCACTCGCCAGAGCAAAGGAACCACAATCTAACTTTGTTCAATTACCTACCGCAATAATTCAAAGTTCTGTCGCGACTCAAACCTGTAACACAGTTCTATCTCTAGAAAACGTTGCTGCTGCGTCTACAAATGTCAAAGACAGTGCGATAGAGAAAAATAAATGTAGCTTGCGTCTTGGATCGTACGGAGGGGCGTCGTCTGTAGAACAATTTCTAATGCGTTTAGCAATCTGCAAACAAACGTATAATTGGACTGATAGGGAAACAAAAAATCAATTGATCTGCGCACTTACTGATTCTGCCGCAACTCTAGTATTAAAGACAGATCTGGAACCGTCGACGTCGGCCGAGGAGTTAATAAGGAGGCTTAACCTTCGCCATACGCGAGAAAAAAAACTACGTCTTCTATGCTTGGGGGTCCAAATGACCCCCAAGGTATACCTGTTCCTGGGCATGGAATTTGATAATTTTTGTTTCGTTTTTAATGTTTTATGGGTCAGGGAATTTATTGCAGCTACTGCCAAATGCGTGACCTTCACGGATGACCTTGAAATTCAAGGTCACATGCTTTTTTACGTGACCATACCATCATCAGATGTATCTCTGCTTCTACGCATGCTATCTTACTCTAGCTCAACATCTGTTAGATAATTCTCTGACCCTAGTCGGAACATTGAGAAAGTCGAAAGGATGCATACCTAGAGAAATGCTACCAAATGCTAAACGAGAATTGTTGTCATCAGTGTTTGGATTTTCCGGTAAGATGACAATAGTGTCATACGTGCCAAAGAAAAATAAGGCTGTCACCTTATTGTCAACTGCTCATCACGACAATGTGATCTCGTCCGAATGTCACAAGAAACCAGAGGTCATCCTTACCTACAATAGCACTAAAGGTGCAGTTGACACTTTGGACAAAATGTGCAGACATTATACAGTGAAACGTTCTACCAGACGATGGCCCTTGACACTTTTCTTCACCCTTCTGGATATAGCTGGACATAACGCATCCGTGATTTGGTTTCATCAACATCCTGAATGGGTGGATTCTGCAAACACTAATCAGAAGGACAGAAGGAGAGCATTCATATTGGAAATGGGGAAAAGTATGTGTCTTCCATGGATCGACAGCAGAAGAAGCACGCCCTGCGTAAGCGGCAGAAAATCGATAAAGCGGGCTTTGGAATACGTGAATCTGCCTGTTCCTACGACAACACAGAACGACACAGTCATCACTCCTCAGAGAGGACGATGTTTCACATGTGCGATCGAAATAATGACACCAAGACGAAGCACAGATGCAGCACGTGTGGTCAATTTGTTTGTGGTAACCATTCCACACAATCATTTACCTGTACCGAATGTAGTTAGATACACTGGCAACAAGTCATAAACAAATTATGAGAAGTGAAACGATGTAACATAAGATGTAACATAACATATTCCAGTTGTGTTTTGTTTATATTTTGTTCAGTTCCTTGTACCAAATAACCATAGGAACCAAAAAACTTCGTTGTTCTAACAGGTATAATAGCAGAGATAGGTATGGTCATGTAAAAATCATGTGACCTTGAATTTCAAGGTCTTCCGTCAAGGTCACGCATTTGTCAGTAGCTGGAGTGAATTCTCTGACCCCTAAAACATTAGACACAAAAAAATAATCTTCAAGATACCTTGCGTAGAAGCAGAGATACACCTCATTGTATGGACACTAATGATATGGACATGAATTTCACTCTAAGACCTCACCAAAATGACGTCACAGCGTCAGAACTAAGCGTCAACGTATGACGTCACTCATACCATTTTGACAAGGAGGAATTTATAGGAAAAGTCACCAAAGGAAACTTTTTGGTGCCCACATTTTAGAAAGTTACAGATGAAAATATACCCCTGGGGGTAATTTTGACCCCCAAACATGTGGCGAAGGTTAAGGAAAGGTTTGGATCGGAGCATTTAACGGCGCTACATCAACTGCAATTAAATTCAATAAGGCAACAGCCCAAGGAAGGATTAGCCCAGTTAGCGGCCGAAGTGAGACGATTAAGCGGTTTGGCTTTTACCGGACCTCGGTCACATCACCTAGATTCGATTGAAACGCGTGCGTTTATCGAAGCGATATCGGATAGATCGGTAGCGTTACGTGTTTTGGAGGCGTCTCCGGCTAATTTAGACGAGGCAGTGAAACACGCCATTAGGCTAGAAGGGTTTCAACGGGCTGAATTGGATCATGAGAGGCAGTACGGCAGGTTTGGAGCTCGCATAAAGACGGTGAGGGAGGAAGAGGCGCCGTTGCAACAGAGATTGAATAAAATGGAGCAAAAAGTGAATCGTCTTGAAAATGCGCAAACTAATAATAATTATTCTCAACGCTGGCGGAGTGACGTCAATCGACAGAGCCCTCCGAATAATTGGAACTCTTTCGGACGGCCAAATCGGAACTGGGCCGGACGAGGGCAACAACAACAACAATGGAGGAATGATCGTTACGAGGGTCCAGGCCACCAGCTACGTCACGACGCATACCGCGATGCGCCACCTGTCCATTGGGAGGGAAACGCACATAATACAGTACATTACGTCCAGGGCAGCGAAAGCGCTTATGTGAAAATGACGTTGAACGGCAAACAGGCGTTCTGCTTGATTGACTCTGGGGCAC
>JACEVL010002087.1:0-22552 GCA_020284085.1 Aporrectodea caliginosa
AGAACCAGTTGCAATATCCAAGCCAAATAATATTTCATATTTTCCTTAAAAAGTGCATAATTTTTTTCTCTGCAGTCTGAAATTTTTATCTTGGTTTTCTTACGGTATTATAAGCTCATGGACTGTTAATAAATCCGTTCCCGACAAGTGGTCCCTTCTCTTGGCCGAGGTCACATAATTTATATTGATATATTATGTTAGTAGCGATGAAGGTATGTGATATATATTGATATATGTGGGTGGCAGCCCACCTCGCTGGTGAACTCTGGTCAGCCACGGCTCGTGTATAATCGGAGTCTCTTCGGTTTTGGCTTCGTTCTTCCTGTATGTGTCTGGATTATAAAGCTTAGCTATAACTTCGGACACTGCATTCATTGTTTCTACTGAAATTGTTGACTCGTTTCTATCATGACCTTCCTTATTGACATTATTAAGATACATCTAAGAGATTCACTCTAGCGTTCTTATAGGACTTAACCTAGGGAACTAATGAATTTACTCGATGAAAATGTAAAAGTAATTTGATGTAAGAAATGAACTCCATTGATAGATAAGTGAATATGTAATAATAAAACTTTGAAGTTAAACCCATAATGTACATACCGAGAAAAAATAAGCTCTCATACTGAATACACTGAAGACGATCATCAGCCACACAGCGATTAGGGTAGGACCATGGTCTCCACCCGGAATGACGTAATTTTAGTATTCCCGGGTTTATATAGATTTCCGGAGCGTGGGTTGGTCACGTGGCAATTCGGCCCTAAAAATACGATCTGGCAGAGACGACCGAAAGGGTCTTACCCCAGTACCATGGGCCAGGGACCTGTCGGGAAGAAACGGTAGTCTTAGGCTAACCCTGAGAGGCGGCCAAAGATATTAACCCTAGGGCTACCAAGCTTTTTTTGTAACACGGACTACCACCAAGGGGTGGTTACCACCCCCCCTGGATTTCGTGTTTGGTTTCACATATCATAACTTGTAATTTAGCAACAGATTCAGCATTCATTTCCCTGCACAGAATGGTATATTTAGTTGTACATTATGTGAATGCACCCCTCGAAATTACATCACTTTTAACCCTCAGGCATAGACAAACAAACATTTAAGTATGCAAATTTTATGCATAAAAATTTTTCCCGTGTGGAATAAAAATTTTGAAAATTAGGTAGCTGTAGCAGATTCATTGGCGCACATTTTGAGGTAAACATTATGGTGGTAGTCCACGCCATTCAAAAGTTATACCCAATATACCCGAGGCACCAGAGGGGGGTGGATACCACCACCCCCCTAGATTTTTGACTATATCTTATCCGTCATTTAATATTAAGAGACACAAATTATACCATTCTATAGAGGGAATGTGGGGCTTCATTTGCATACCTAAATGTTTGTCTTTGAAAACCGGAAGTGATCAAAATAAATAATAATACCCGTAATATGCGTGAAAAATGGCTGAATGGAAGGACTCCCCCTTAGTTTTTAGTCTGTAGCGTATTCAGTTTTCTTCCCAGAAGAGAAACAAATATACCATTCTTTAGAGGAATGTAGGGCTTCATTTGCATACTTAAATGTTTGTCTTTTGAAAACCGAAAGTGATCAAAATAAATAATAATACGCGTAATGTGTGTGAAAATGGCTGAATACAGCATTGTACATGTATGCATGCATACATGTACATGTATATATGCATGGATGCATATTTATACGTATATAAACATGTGTAGGTATGTATTTGTGTATCTTGGATACATAGATCAGTTTCAAAACACACATAATCGTATATTTGTTTATCCAAAAGTACAAAATGTACGCAATAATATAAAAATATCGCTAATTATCGGTTCCTTTGTTAAAAATGATGTAATTTCGAGGTGCATTCACATAATGTACAACTAAATATACCATTCTTCTGTGCAGAATTGAATGCTGAATCCATTGGTGTATTACAAGATATGATATGTGAAACCAAAACCCGAAATCCAGGGGTAACCACCCCCTTGGTAGTCCGTGTTACAAAAAAAGCTTGGTAGCCCGAGGGTTAACAATGGAACCCATTAATTAGTGATATTTTATACGATTTGGTACATATTTTTTACTTTTTGATAAACAAATATAAGATTTATGTTTTGAAACTGATCTATGTATAAAAAGATACACACAATCATCCCTACATGTTTATATAGTATAAATGTGCATCCATACATATATATCCAATTTTATCCATACATATATATCGGTTTACGTTGTAATGTTGTATTCAGCCATTTTCACACAGATTACGCGTATTATTATTTATTTTGATCACTTCCGGTATTCAAAAGACAAAGATGTAGGTATGCAAATGAAGCCCTACATTCCCTCTAAAGAATGGTATATTTGTTTCTCTTCCAGGAAGAAAACTGAATACGCTACAGACAAAAAACTAAGGGGGGAGTCCTTCCATTAAGCCATTTTTCACGCATATTACGCGTATTATTATTTATTTTGAACAATTCCGGTCATCAAAAAACAAATTAATCAGTATGAAAAAATAGCACTACGTGTCCTCTGTGCAACGGCATAATTTATTTCTCTTCAAAAATAAATTATGAATACGTTATAATCGAAAAAACATGAAAAATGTGTGAAAGTGTAACCTATTTTTATACATTTTAATTTATTTTGAGGACTTCCGGTTGTCTCAAGTCAACTCAGTGACCATAGAAATGTAGCCCCACATTCCTCTATAGAATGGTATAAATTGTGTCTCTTAATATTAAATGACGGATAAGATATAGTCGAAAATAAATCTAGGGGGTGGTATCCCCTACAGCTACCTAAAAGGTCAAATTTTTATTCCATACGGAAAAAGTTTGAGATGAAAAAACCTAGGGGGTGGCAACCACCCCCCTTGGTAGCCTGGAGGGTTTAGTGTTAGTGACTTCATTTTCTTAGCCCTGGCATATGAGGTCGGACGGCCAGTCCTCTCCCTCGCTATCTCATCCTCCCACCGACAGTGTACGGTCAGTGTACTCATTACCGCTGAGTTGGCTAGGGGCGGAGGTATAACAGAAACCTCGGTACAATTTTCTGCCCTGGCCGGGATTCGAACCCACTCCCTTTCGACTGACAGTCCAGCACGCTAACCACTACACTACCGAGTGCACCAGAAAGGAAATGAGGAGAAATGTCCGATTATAATCCCCGTCTGAATGTCACTCCCTCTCCCAATGTTTTTTACATCTGCTTTTTAGAGATTTATTTTCTCCATTTATCGGATAATAATTGTGTCGTGATGTTGTTGTGCTGCAGTATATCGAGCGACGATTTAACAAACCAACTCGTCTCGTTGCTTCCGGCGTTTTCATTCTCTCCGTGGTTAGTATAATTATTATACAGAGATAATTGGCTACAACGTGTGTCAAAAAAACGTTGCGTGTTGTTAGCGACACACTGGGCAAAAAGAATATCTACGGGCAGAGGTAATTAGATCTCATTGTGACCTGCATTCGCTTATTAGAGTGGCATCAATCCAAATGGTTTTGGAAAATGCGCCATATAAATTCTATTGGAGTTAAAGAGAGATAGACAGAGGGGGGGGGACAGAAAGACAGAATAAAGAAAGACTAAAGGAACAGGCAGACAGAAAAGACAGAAACATTGAAACAGAGGGAGAGATAGATAGAGAGGCAGAGAAGGTCGACAGACCGACAGAGAGATACAGAGACAGACAGACTGATAGAGAGACCAAAAGACAGACAGACAGACAGACAGAAAGAAACAGATACAGATACAGATACAAGTGCAGACGCAGGTACAGATGCAGGCGCAGATGCAAACAGACAGACAGACAGAGACAGGAACAGATGCATATACAGATAGAGACAGACAGACAGGTAGACAACAGATAGACAGACAGGGACAGGTGCAGGTACAGGAACAGATAAACAGACAGACATACAGACAGATAGACAGGGACAGGTGCAGGTACAGGTACTGTCAGATACATAAACAGACAGACAGACAGACAGACAGACAGACTAAAAGACAGACAGAAAGAAACAGATACAGATACAGATACAGATACAAGACAGACAGACAGATAGACAGAGGCATATGTTTGTATGTATGGATGTGTGGTTCTCTTCTAGGTCGTATTCCTGGCTGTTGTTCTCTACGTTCCTGCCCTTGCATTTGCTCAAGGTCAGAATCACCATATCTAATTAAAATCCTCTCAGCAGTTTTTGCTCGTTCTGCTTTGTTGGAATTTTCAGAAAGCGGTCATTAAGCCAATAGAATGAAGGCATTTACCTATAGAATTAAGAGCTTCGTGTTTAAAACATAATACTGTACTAATAGTAAAATAATTGTAATAATATTTATAATAATACATCAATAAGTCGTTTTAGTAACATTTAGTTATTAGACACCTTTAAATCGTTTCCTTCGCCGCTATAATAAACCGACTTCCGTCATTTACGTAATGTACGCGCTGTGGCGTTTTCCTAATAGATGAGAAAGACAAATAAAGAACTGTTGTTAACTGCTTTCATACACCAATGGTCGTAACGTAGCAGTGTCAGTCCCAAGTCTGGAGAAAGGAGGAGGGCGACGATAATCATCTATTTTATTATACCGTGTCTTCAAACAGAAATTAACCAACCAACTTTACTTTTGATTTCACGTTTGTTTAACCATGTTGTTTTTTAATACACTGTAATACAGTCTTGCAATTGTAATGGTAATCGAACATTTATAAAGCGCTAAATCAGAGCCGCTCCCGACCCCAATCACTGTAGTAATCTATAGTACAATAAAACAAACAATTACAATTTTTGGATTTAAAACATTATTGCGGCCCACGCTTTCTTTGGATTTTCCTAAGGTGACCCTTAGCTGGGTTCCCGGGAAAGGGTTGGTGGCCCATAATGCAGGCTCATTTCAGGAACACAGAAGATTGAATGGCTAGTTTCTGATCAACGACGTTGTCATAATAAAGATGAAAGGAGAAGGGTGACGCTAATCATGTTTAATACGACATAGCATAGTTAAACAGCTACTAACCAACCACTACTTTAACTGAATTATAATTAGTAGTAGTTTCAGTTTAACGACTAGCTGTGTGATAACACAGATCATTGGCGTCGCCCTCCTTAATCCAGACTTGGGACTGGCAAGTAAGTAAGTAAGTAGTTTATTCACCACAAAATAAAGCAAAATGACAATACACAAATTTTACAAACCGAGTGGTGGGCTACCGGTGAAGTCACATAGGACTCATCTCGCCGGTCACCCTTACACCACTGCTCTTACTCTGGCATTGCCAGAGTAAGAGCAGTGGTGGAGCTTGAATTATAATTGGTAGGTTAGTTGCCGTTAACGACACTGTCATAACATTCGTTCTCCTGTTCCTGACAGAGGAGATAAATATAATTGTGTGAGTCCACAGTTTAACGGCAGCTTATGACAACATTGGCCGTCTCCGCCGACAAAGATTAGTTTTGGCATATTGCAGCTCTTATAATTGTGAACGGTTCATTTTTTATATAGCACAGGTCGATCACGTTTTAAAGGTGTCTGTGAGATTAACTCTCTAAACAATTGGTTGTTGGTTAGTTGCTGTTCAGAGGAAATAATTATGATTATTTTGTGTGTTTGGTAACAAAGACCATTAGCGTCGCCCTCCTCCTTTATTTTGGCTTGGGACTGGAACTGTCAGAAAGCGAACAGTGGCAAAATTATTATTTGTGAACGGTTCATTTCTTATATAGCAGAGCTCGATCACATTTTAAAGGTGTCCATGGGAAGAATTCTCTGAACAACTGGCTGTGTCTATGGTTAGTTGCTCCTCAACGACGTTGTGTCATAACAAAGATGATTAGCCAGTCTCAAACGTCGCCACTGCTTGTACTCTGGCAGTGCTAGTCAAAAGCCCGGAGAAAGGAGAAGGGCGACGCTAAATCTTCTTTGCTATGCCAGAGCGTCGTTAAACAGAAACTGCTGTGTTACTGAGAAGAGTCTGAATAATTTATGCCATATGTATACGAACGATGAAAACTGTACATATTACGTTGTCTTACTGTTTTACGTTGTCTTACTGTTTTACGTTGTCTTACTGTTTTACGTTGTCTTACTGTTTTACGTTGTCTTACTGTTTTACGTTGTCTTACTGTTTTACGTTGTCTTACTGTTTTACGTTGTCTTACTGTTTTACGTTGTCTTACTGTTTTACGTTGTCTTACTGTTTTACGTTGTCTTACTGTTTTACGTTGTCTTACTGTTTTACGTTGTCTTACTGTATTATGTTGTCTTATTGTTTTACGTTGTCTTACTGTATTACGTTGTCTTACTGTTTTACAGTTACGAATCTGTCGCTGTACCTTACAATCCTGATAACTGGAGTCATCTGCACAGTCTACACAGCAATAGTAAGCTTTCCAATTTAAAAGCGATCCCTTGTATTGTACTGTATTACGTTACAGTAGAATGAAACTGTAATTTTATAATTCCATGCTTACAAAGTTCAGAAGTGTGCATTGAAGCCGGGGAAAAACAAAACATTAGAGACCATCGAAGAGACTGGAAAAGGTAAGTTTAGAGCGATCTCTCAGCAGGAGAGTTGCTAATTAATATGAGGAGGTAGAGAGTTCCAGATGGATGGACCTGGCAACTGTGAATGAACGCCCATGTCACGACATAATCTCTCCCCAAATCAGAACATATATACATACATACATACATACATACATACATACATACATACATACATACATACATACATACATACATACATACATACATACATACATACATACATACATACATACATACATACATACATACATACATACATACATACATACATACATACATACATACATACATAGCCTACATACATACATACATACATACATACATACATACGTACATACATACATAAATTCACACATCAACACACACTAACATACGGACGTAGGCATACAAAGGCATTGTCTCATGAGCAGCAGCTGTATGCGTGTTGTTTCTTCCAGGGAGGCATAAAGGCCGTTGTATGGACGGATGCTCTTCAGATGATCATCCTACTCATTGGTCTTATCATCATCGCCATCTTGGGAGCAAAGGAAGCGGGAGGAGGAGAAAGGATCTGGGAGATTGCAGTAGCTAACGACAGAATCAACTTCGACGTGTAAGTACTCCATCTAATCTAATCTAGTCTCGTACAATCTAATATAATTATTCTTACAATACCTTGACTTCTTCTTGTCGTATATTAATTTACTTTCTTTTAGCTTAATTCGTCTAACCTCAACTTACCTTAAATAAACCAAACTTGTATTGCGTCATCTTACTTTCGCAAACTTTAACTTTCGATGGCGCTCAGCAAATGTGAATGGATGACTTGCTCACACAGTAACCGTTTCCGATTCACAAGTCGAACGCTGTAGCCAATCGGATGGATTCATAGTTTAGCGACCTCTTACGGCAACAAAGGCCGTTGACGTCGACAGAAATTATTTTTAATAGTTCACACCTTCTGGATGGCATTATGCAGGACCACTTTCACTTGTATACGAACTTAGAACGTCAAACTTACGAGGTGTGTATTTACTTTGAACAGTTCTCACCGGTCGTATGGCATAACAGTTAGTTTCCATTGCTTAATTTTAACGACTTTTTATGGCTGCCAGGGTCGTTTCCTCACCTTACATCCACCACAATTTTCAAGGAATAATTATCACAATGGCAGGACCACTTTTTATTATAGGGCAACTATCACAGTTAAAAAGGTGTGGAATTATTGGTAACATCTCTCACGATTCGTGTGACATAATTAATATTATTTGGTTTTAATAAATGGGAATCTGTTAAAGGCTTCATTTGTGGCCTTGGTAGAATAGACTTACATCACATTATTAAGAAACGTCGCATGATGTTCTATAGGCGACTAGTTCATTCGACATCTAATTTTCTCCAGGATATTTTCTGGTGTTACGTTGTTGAGCACTTTCTTTGTGACTCTGAACTCGTCGGCATCTTGAACGGTAACTTTAGTTGCATAAATGATCTTTACGAACATTTTCGCAGTCTGTGCGTTTGAGTTTATGTTTGTTCAGATTTGTGCATGACATTGTATGCTTTGTTTCTGCCTTCGGGCGTATTAAAAGTACTGATAATTTGGCATCAAAACTCAAACATCAATAATAATTAGGCTGCTGGTCTCCAGAATTTATATATCATCGATTGATACCATTTAAAAGGTCTCTAAAAGTGTGTTTTAAGCAACCCGTTAACTTGCCTCACACCTATATAGCATCAGCTAACAGTGTTTTAATGGTGTCTAAGCAGGGCGCTTTAAGGTAAACAATTGGCAACCGTGCCCAATGCTTTTGTAGTTGGCTATTGGTGTTTAACAACGCTGTCATAACAAAGATGTTTAGCGTCGCCCTCCTCCCCGTGCCAAGCTTGGGACTCGCACTACCGCAGTACGGGCAGTGGCGGAGTTCGATTCATGGATGAATGCAGAGTTTAACGACATCTTATGACGTCAAAGGTCGTTGAGGTCGACAGAAATTATTTTGGACAGTTCTTACCTTTCCGCTTATATAAAACAGCATTTCGTTTCTCTTAAACACCAAATTCCAGATTTGTATATTGTCTGGTAGAAAGGTGTTTAAAGAGAACCTCTATATTAAAATTACATATATAAATTATGTATTTATTATCTTATAATTATATGTAAATTATACATAACAATTCTTTTGAAGAATTCTCAACGTTCGCATGACCCAACATTTGACCTGTTTGCAGGCAATGCAAATGGCTACCATCCCATGACTATATAGCATCTAATGGAAACATTTCAAAGGTGTTTAAAGAAAGCGCTCTAACCAATACCTTTTGAACTGTGACTTATAGCATTTAATGCTGTTGACGTCTATAATAGGGAAATATGTTTTACAGATTTTTAATGTGGTACATTCGGTCCCAGTTTAATTAATCGGCAGTTGTAGTATTCCAGAGTTTAAAGACATCGTAAGGGTATTGATGAGTTTAATTGCAATTATTATATTTCATCACATTTTCATCATTATGTGTCGTTCTACTACTACTACTACTACTACTACTACTACTACTACTACTACTACTACTACTACTACTGCTACTACTACTACTACTACTACTACTACTACTGCTGCTACTGCTGCTGCTGCTACTGCTGCTGCTACTACTGCTGCTGCTGCTGCTGCTACTGCTGCTGCTGCTGCTGCTGCACCACCAGCCCTGCTGCTGCTACTGCTGCTACTACACTGGTCGCTGCTGCTGCTGCTGCTCACTGCTGCTGCTGCTGCTGCTGCTGCTGCTGCTGCTGCTGCTGCTCACTGCTGCTGCTGCTGCTGCTGCTGCTGCTGCTGCTGCTGCTGCTGCTGCTGCTGCTCACTGCTACTGTGTGCTACCACCACTACTGCTGCAGCCAGGTTCCTGGCAGTGCTGTTGACTCACCACCAGCTGCTGCTGCTGCATGCTGCTGCTGCTGCTGCTGCTGCTGCTGCTGCTGCTGCTGCTGCTGCTGCTGCTGCTGCTGCTGCTGCTGCTGCTGCTGCTGCTGCTGCTGCTGCTGCTGCTGCTGCTGCTGCTGCTGCTGCTGCTGCTGCTGCTGCTGCTGCTGCTGCTGCTGCTGCTGCTGCTGCTGCTGCTGCTGCTGCTGCTGCTGCTGCTGCACCACTGCTGCTGCTGCTGCTGCTGCTGCTGCTGCTGCTGCTGCTGCTGCTGCTGCTGCTGCTGCTGCTGCTGCTGCTGCTGCTGCTGCTGCTGCTGCTGCTGCTGCTGCTGCTGCTGCTGCTGCTGCTGCTGCTGCTGCTGCTGCTGCTGCTGCTGCTGCTGCTGCTGCTGCTGCTGCTGCTGCTGCTGCTGCTGCTGCTGCTGCTGCTGCTGCTACTGCTGCTGCTGCTACTACTACTACTACTACTACTACTGCTGCTGCTACTACTGCTACTACTACTACTACTACTACTACTACTGCTACTGCTTTGCTGCTACTAGCTGGCACTACTACTACTACTACTACTACTACTACTACTACTACTACTACTACTACTACTACTACTACTACTACTACTACTACTACTACTACTACTACTACTACTACTACTACTACTACTACTACTACTACTACTACTACTACTACTACTACTACTACTACTACTACTACTACTACTTTACCTGACTTCACTTCGCATTGCGTTGACTTGTCACAGGCTACCCTACCTTCCCTTTACCTTACGAAACAAATAACTAGAAGACAAAGCTTTAGACGTTGATTTGTGACTCCTCTTCACCTGCGAAGAGGCGCTATATAAATCTATGATAACAATTGCAATGACAGTTCGTTGTTTTTTTGTTGTGGTAGGTTTTCCTTTGACCCGAGGGAACGCGTGACCTTCTGGACTCAGGTCTTCGGCCAAGGGATCGTCTTCCTCGGTCTCCTGATTTCCAACCAGATGATGGTCCAGAGGTACATGGGAGTCTCCTCAGCACTCAAGGCTCAGATGTAAGTATAGGCCTATAGACACTGACCCAGTTAGCTACACTGGTTAGAGCGTAGGCTGCGTCCTATGCTACTCTAGAGCGCGCGGATCGCCTTCGCTTCTCGAAGGTGGCTTATTTAAGAGATTTACGTCTCTGGCTTGAACGGTCCGTGCACGGTCACCTTAAATGGCGTTGCACCCATTCAAACGGGCAGCAGCGGTGTAGGATCTCACCCGATTAATTCGTTAAAAAATGATTAGGGTGGAGTCCATAGGTCTCTATTGAAAAACGTGCGCATTTACAATATTTACATTTCAACCATTAGATTCTACTTACACACCTTTAAATCGTCTTTCTTTCGATCATATAGAGCCAATACGTCACGCATTGGATGGCTGTTGTTCAAACCTGGCCAACGTTTTTATCACTAGTGACATTGCACAACGAAGGCCAGAAATATTTATCCCATCAATTATAGGGATCTAGAAATTCACGAAGTCACGTAAGCGTTGAATTCCGTCATTGTCGGTAATGACGCCGACATCTAATGAAAAATTAGAATTACAGGGTATCAACAGATGGCGCACCAAAACCAAATTAACAAGTAAACAATCGAAGGAGTAATGCAATGTTATCATTCTTACATGGGGCGCGGTGGTTTAGGGGTATGTTCGGTGCCTTGCAGCCGGAGGGTTGCGGGTTGGAATTCACTTCAAGCCGCCGCGTAGGGACCCTGGGCAAGTCCTTCACTAGCAATTGCACATGCGCTTCGCGTGAAACTCCGATTCAGTGTCCGCGCTGTAGTCGGGAGCGCCTCTGAGTAGAAATCTTGAAGGGACGCTATATAAATGAATGAATGAATGAATGAATGAATGAATGAATGAATTATGCTCTGTGATGTCATTTTCAGGTCCCTGTACATCGTCTTCGCCTTCTTCCTGCCTCTTGTCATACTCATGATGTTCATTGGATTGGTAGTTCATGCCAGCTACGCCTCATGTGATCCGCTCTTCACAAAACAAATCACGAGTGGGGACCAGGTTAGGAACGTTTTTCAACGAAGCATTTATCGACTTATTTAATTATCTACTTACAGTGTATATAATAATAATAATAGTAATCATCTTTTATTGAAGCAATCCGGTTGACAAACTGCAACCGGTTACAGTGTACAGTTATGCAATTGAAACAATTCACAAGAACACAAATGAGAGAAGACATAAATCTTAACTACTAACAGAAAAGACAGCCTGCAATACACGGCGCTAACAGCAGCCTACAAAGCATGTACACCCTACGGGACTCAAACTCGGTAGGCCTACCTCTCGCTCTCTAAGCCGGTGTGTTATCCAATGCGCTATTGTTACTTATATTACTTGTTTAATTTACTACCTGACTAATAATAAACTCTTAAAAGTTACTTTTTCAAGCTATGTTAAGCGCGATTGTTATAGCGCATTTTAAGGTTTCCTAGAATGGGCTTTATAAAAGCTTAGGTGCATACATACATACATACATACATACATACATACATACATACATATATACATACATACATACATACATACATACATACATACATACATACGTAACATACATACATACACACGCTTCCCGGTCGGGTCGGTTTATCAGAGATTAATTTCTCGGATCTTTACTGCGGGTGGCTCGGTCGCATTATAAACGTGGAGTACAATACAACACACAACACAACACAATATACTGGGGCGCGGTGGTTTGGGGTATGTTCGGTGCTTGCAGCTGGAGGGTTGCGGGTTCGAATCCACCTCAAAGTCGCCGCGTAGGGACCCTGGGCAAGTCCTTCACTCGCAATTGCTCATGCGCTTCGGCGTGAAACTCCGACTACAGCAGTAGTCGGGAGCGCCTCTGAATGGGAAATCTGGTAGGGGCGCTATAACAAGTGTTCAAATACAATACAATACAATACATACATACGTACGTACAGGTCTACGTTCATGCATACATTCATGCATACGTGCGTGCTTGTGTACGTACAAACATACATATATATACGTACATCACGCACATAGTACTCAAACGTAGGCTACTTGCAAGAGCTATATATTAAGGTCATTGACTGAATAGGTTGTGTGAAGATCATTATCTAGAGATCATTAATGGTTCATCGATCTATTAATGGAACTGCTATTGATCTGTAGATTTTTCCTCTGTACGTCATGGATCTTCTGGGTGACTATCACGGAGTCCCAGGCTTAATCACGGCATCGATTTTTGCGGCCGCACTAAGGTAATTATCTAAATGACCTAAAATCAGTATATTACTAAATCACAGTGTGTAAATATCACTATTACCATGTGTAATTAAATACTCACTTACTGTTTGTCTATTTTCGGATGTATATCCACATCTAGGGGACATGGTAGTCGACTGGTTATAGCGTTCTCTTTGAACACCGTTAAAACGTGGTGAAACAATTGTATATAGGCATGTGACACGGTAACGAATTAGCTTTTGCAAATGATTACCAGTGACCTGTATTATGCCAAAATGAATGACGAAAACTAATTTCTGTCTACGTCAAAGGCATTTTGTTGTCGCAAGATGTCGTTAATTGTAATTGTAATTGTAATTGTAATTGAACATTTGTATAGCGCCACTAAGAGATTCAGAAGCGCTCCCGACCCAGGTCAGTGCTGTCTCTAATAAATAAGATGGTCTTCCTCTCCCCTCCCACACAGACACATAATCATAAAGGCTCAATCAACAAAGCGTCGAGAGACTCACTGACACAAAACCAGACCCACGCATGCACACAGATGTACACAGATAGAAAGAAAATGACACACAGACAGACACACACGCATACATACAGACCTAATTCTCACTGAGCTCAAGATTTCTTCCCAAATGTATCGGCGCTATATAAATGTATGTTGGTTGTATTGTGGTGTGTAGTTCGGTGTCCTCGGTGATCAACGCCTTGTCCGCCGTCTGCCTCGAAGACTACATCGATCCAGTTGTCTTTAAGATCCGAAAGAAACCAATGCCCGACCGAGCACGAAGGGCAGTCGCCGTTGCCATTGGTAACCGATGCCCATCGATCGATTATTGATCATTTCCTTATCAACCGAATTATCGATTAATCGATTTCTTGATCGTTGACTGACTGACTGAATTTTGACTGAATGGATGAATGAGTGAGTGAATGAATCAGTCACTCATTCGCTCGCTCGCTCAATCACTCACTAACTCACTCACTCACTCACTCATTAAATTCATTCATTCATTCATTCATTCATTCATTTGCTCATTCATTCATTCATTCATTTATTCATTTATTCATTCATTCATTCGTTGATTTCCTTGTAGTCGTGTTCTTTGGTGTGCTGACGGTGGGTCTGTCTTTTGCTGCCGATCGATTCACGGATAAGTTGATTCAGGCGACTGGGACCATTTGGGGGGTGTTGGGCGGACCACTGGCCGGCATCTTCATACTCGGATTTCTCCTGCCCTGCGCCAACTCGTGGGTAAGTCGTCTATTAAACACCTTCGGGGTGCAAATTGAGCAGGGTCCAGGCCAAACGGTCGCTCTAAGCACTGTCCATATATGGGGTTCTTAAATGGTGTGGCGCCCATTCAAATGGACAGCCGTGGTGAAGGATCTCACCCGATCAATTCATTGAAAAATGAGCATAGGCAATTATATAGAGCGCGAAACGCGTCTATAAAGCAACTTAACCCCATACGACGTTATGCAAACATCTTCATTTACATTTTTAAACACCTTTAAATCGCGTTCTTGCGATGAAATATTATGTCACATTTTCGATGTTTAGTTGCTGTATGGTTAGAAAAACTGATATCAGTCATTGGTGGCTTTCCATAGCGCAGGCCTCAACTAATAACGTACCCAATTAATTCATTGAAAAATAAAAAGGGTCAAGGTAATCAGGTCGATAATCATAATAGAGGCTGATGAACCCTTTTCCCATAAATTTTACCTTCCATCATTTATTGCATGAGAACCGCCAGCGTTACCCAGGGTAACCTCGATGTGAGAATCCGCTTTGCATACCGATGGTGTCTTATTTGAGATATTTGAATATCGGGTTAGCACGGTCCGTACAGGGAAACCTTAAATGGCGTGGCACTCATTTAAAAGGTTATCAATGGTGACGGATCTTGCTCGATCAATTCATTTAAAAATGAGCATTGTCGAAGCCACGCGGCTGCAATAGAACAACAACATCTCTTGAACATCTACATTTACATATTTTATTTAAATCATAAGGCTCCACTTACACACCTTTAAATCGCGTTCATTCAATTAAATAAATACGTCACATTTAGCTTGCGTTAGATGTATCTTGCGACCATTCCGCAGTCGCTATATAAAACGTATACATTTAGCCTACTGTAACATTGAGCTGTAATAGGCCAAAATAGTTCTGTTGACGGCAACGGCCTATGTTGTCATAAACTGTCGTTAAACTGTGGATCCATCCATTTGAGTCTATTAACTCCCCTCGATAGTTTGACTTTGCTATCTCTGGCTTATCGGTTTTCGACCGAGCTTCTTTAATGGACTTTGGCCATGGTTTCGTCTAAAGTAAGTAAGTAAGTATATTCTTTAATAAAACCAATTGCATATCCGCACTCTGGTTTACACACATCTTAACAACAATCAACAGTTAATGTCAATACGAGTACAACATTCTAACAATAAACGTCTTTCGGTGTCAATCCTCAAGTGTCTGTCTGTCTGTCTGTCTGTCTGTCTGTCTGTCTGTCTGTCTAGATTACTCTATTCGATTGATGATTTACGAGTGATAATGGTGCTATAGAAATAATTAGATTAGATTAGATTAGAGCCATCTTCGCTTGTATTAAATGATATCTTCGCATTCTCTAGCCCTGCACCATCTGTACTAAATCTGCAGATGGGGTTATAATGGTCATTGATAAGATCATGCTATTCTATGTTTGGCTTCACTAGATGAGGTTCGTTTGATCATATTAGATTAGATTAGCCTATTGTTGAAATATAACAATTGTGATAATGCCAGTTTTAATGATTGCTCCGATATCTAACCTCTTTGCTTTAATTCCAACAATAGCCCTTGTAAAGTTTCACACTGTTAGTTCACAGCCATAGATTTAATCGTGTATTAAGTTATACGCTTACAAATGTTTATAATATTGCATCGGTTTTTAATTTCTACTTATGTTTCACGCTTGTATTAACTGTTGTTGTTAAGTGTGTGTGTGTGTGTGTGTGTGTGTTTTTTTGGGTGGGGGTTTTGTGCTAATAAAGATTGCTTACTTACTTATAAGATTAAGTTGTGGAGAATCATTCTGCGATATTTTCATGTGATCTGCGGCTCTGCGCAAATGGGAGTAGTATATATAACATACAAATAAACAACTTGCAAGTTACCACGTATAAGTCATTTGCCAATATTTTTGATGTTTTAGGGGGCTATAGTGGGCATTTTCAGTGGGCTGACAATCGCCCTCTGGGTCTGCGTTGGGAGCCTACTCTACGCCCCAAAGACCGCCACACTTCCGGTGCACGATTGCTTCCGTAACATCACCATCAGCCTCCCGCCACACTCACCGAATACGTACGTATATGACTATTACTACTACTACTACTACCACCACAACAACAAAAACAGTAGCAGAAACAGCACCAACAACATCAACAAATGCTATTACTACTACTAGTAATACTGTCACTGACTTTTGAACTCAGCTGTGGTACGGTGTCATATAAATCGTCGTCTTATAATAATAATAAAAATAAAAATAAAAATAATAATAATTATAATAATAATAAAAACAAATTACACACCTCTTTTAAGTTTGATATTCACCATATAAGAAGGAGCGGAAAAATAGTCTTACACTAGATCGTGGTTATCAGGGGATAGCATTATACAAATGAAAGAGCGAGAAACTGTTCCAAATAATTACACAACACTTTTAAGTGTTAACAAGAATAATATTAATGATAATAATGATAATAATTTATAGGGAGGGGCGATAGCGCATTGGATAACACACTGGCATAGTGAGCGAGAGGTACCGAGTTCGAAACCCGTAGGGCGGACATGCTTTGCAGGCTGCTATTAGCGCCGTTGTATTGCAGGCTGTCTGTTCTGTTAGTAGTAAAGATTTCAATTGCATAACATGTAAATGTACAGCGCAGTGCGTTTGTCAGGCGCTTGGGGGCCGTCCATAAATGACGTCACGCTATTTTGGCCGATTTTTGACCCCCTCCCCTCGTCACACTTCGTCACAAAAGGTAACACCCCTTGAAAAATGACGTCACAAAGCTCTTACCCCCCCCTACAACCAAATTTCCATTTGATAATAAAACATGTTTCAAGTCACATTTATTGTCATTGTAATAAGTATTTAAAAATCTGATGGTGAAAAATATTTAAATAATTAGAAAATTATTAATAATGATGCCCGTATACATTAAAATAATCAAAAAAAGTATGAAAATTTTAATACTCAAAATTAGTGCTGTTATTTTAAACTTAAAATGTTGTTAATTGTTAAATTGATTAATTTAATTACACAGACCTGATGTGACGTCACACTTCGCTGACCCCCTCCCCATGTCACACATCGTCACAAATTTCCGACCCCCCTCCCCTAGGTGCGTGACGTCATTTATGGACGGCCCCTTGATTAAAGAAAAGATATTAATAAAAATAATAATAATAATAATAATAATAATAATAATAATAATAATAATAATAATAATAATAATAATAATAATAATAATAATAATAATAATAATAATAATAATAATAATAAATCACGGATCGCGGTTGGAATGCGACTCAGAACGACATTGTGCGAACCTCATGTGTGTTACTGTGGTGAGAGAGTCGACGCCAGAGGACTCCACGGTCTGGCCTGCAGAAAAAACGCTGGCAGACATCAACGGCACAACATGCTGAACGACATCATATGGAGATCGTTTGGAAGAGCGAACATCCCTTCTCAGAAAGAACCGTTGGGCCTCACCAGAGAGGATGGTAAAAGACCGGACGGCGTGACACTCATCCCGTGGTCATGCGGAAGATGCCTCACTTGCAAAGTCTCATCTGGCAATAACATTACCGAAGCGGGTGAGGCCGCAAACCGGGCAGCCGCCGCCAAGAGATTGAAATACGCCACAATCTCCCGAACACATGCTTTCGTGGCGTAGCACTAGAGTCCAGCGGTGCTTGGAGCTTAGAAGGATTGAATTTTGTGTTGGAGCTCGGACGAAGGTTGACGGATGCAACCCATGACACCCTCGAAACAAACTACCTACTCCAAAGACTCTCGGTAGCTGTCCAACGCGGGAACGCCATCTGTTTTTCCTCGACCTTACCATGAAAATTGCTAACTTTGTTAAAATAATAATAATAATAATAATAATAATAATAATAATAATAATAATAATAATAATAATAATAATAATAATAGCACTTTTTCTTCTGACTCTTGTGTGTCGTAGGACGGTTGAGACGGTTCCCCTGCAGGGCCTATACGACGTTTCCTACGGCTGGTACGGAGTCATTGGAACCGGAACCTGCATCATCGTCGGTTTCATCGTCTCCATCCTCACTGGAGGATGCACCACGCGTCAGTAGACCTCTTTCATCCGAATGAATGAACAAAAGTCTGACGACTGACTGATTTAACGAATGACTGATTGAATAAATGACTGAATAACTGACTGACTGAATGACTTATATACCGACTAACTGGCTGACTGACTGCCTCATTTACTGAGTGACTGAGTGAGTGAATGAGTGACTGAGTGACTGACTGAGTGACTGACTGACTGACTGGCTGACTGAGTGACTGACTGACTGACTGGCTGACTGAGTGACTGGCTGACTGAGTGACTTCCTGACTTCCTGACTTCCTGACTGACTGACTAAATAAAAAAAAAGCGACTGACTGAATGAGAACAGGTTGAAATGAATAAACGAACTAAGGACTGAATTGATTCACAAATGAATGAACGAACGAACGAATTAATGAGCAAATGTGATCGGTTGAGTGATAAGTTCTGCTTTGCGATGTGGCAAGCCACCACTAAATGATGTGAACAAAGGCTATAGTAACATGTGGAAAACGTGACGTATACATGCACTTTATTTCATTGAATGACCACGATTTAAAGGTGTGTAAGTAGAGCCTAATGATTTAAGTAAGTAAGTAAGTAAGTAAGTATATTCTTTATTCAACCAATTGCATATCCGCACTTCGGTGTACATACATTTATACAGAGTATAACATTCTTATCATAAACGATCTGCGTGAGAGATTGTCCGCTTGTGGAATAAAACGATCATGTAATCTCGGGCGCAGGGTGTAGGGGAGCGGCTTTTTGGCGGGGGATTAGCCCATGGAGTACATGCCCCGGGTTTCCTAGGACTGCAGAGAAGAGGCGTGAGTCAGCTGTGTTGCAAGAACATAAATGGAGACGTCTGTCTATAGCAACCGTATGGCCTCCAGTCTGCTCATTTTTTAACGACTTGACTGGATGAGATCCTTCACCATCCTTGCCCCTTAAAATGGGCTCCACCCCTTTAAATACTGTGCACGGTCCAAGCTACGGCAACAATATGGCTTCGACGCTGCTCATTTTTTCAATGAATTGATCGAGAAAATGGCGACATTGGAAGTACGAACCAACCTAACATGCAAGGGAACTTTGCTTGTTTGTTTACTGTTTAACGACCACTTTGTGGTAACAAAGACCATTAGCGTCGCCCTCCTCATTTATTCAGGCTTGGGACTGGCACTGGCAGAAAGCGAACAGTGGCGGCGTTTGCAAAGGAACCAAACAACAGAAGACATTATATCGTAACTTATAATAATCATCCAAAGGTGCTATGCGTATAAATTATATATATTTCAAGGAAAGGATGTGTGATTAGAGGTGTGTGTGATTCAAATGCGCACAGTGGCTGACTTTTATAAAATATAATCGTCCCAAATGCTACGTTTATATATTTCAAGGAAAGGATGTGTTTTAGAGGTGTTTATGATTCAAATGTAAAAAATTGTGTAAATGTAGATTTGCTAGTTGCTGTTTAAATTAAACACTTTGTCATAACAAAGATGATTAGCGGTGCCCTCCTCCTTTCTCCAGGCTTGGGACTGGCACTGCCAGAGTACGAGCAGTGGCTGAGTCTGTAAACGACCAGGCCTCGATCCTGCTAATTTTTCAATGAATTGACCATTTGAAGGATCCTGAGTGGCCGAGTGGGTTATTAGCCCGCTCGTCACCCCGGCGCCCAGGTTCGATTCCCGGTCGGTCGGTTTATCAGAGATTAATTTCTCGGATCTTTACTGCGGGTGGCTCGGTCGCATTATAAACGTGGAGTACAATACAACACACAATACAACACATCACAATACAACTGGGGCGCGGTGGTTTGGGGGTATGTTCGGTGCCTTGCAGCTGGAGGGTTACGGGTTCGAATCCACCTCAAAGTCGCCGCGTAGGGACCCTGGGCAAGTCCTTCACTCGCACTTGCTCATGCGCTTCGGCGTGAAACTCCGATTCTGCGCAGGAGTCGGGAGCGCCTCTGAATGGGAAATCTGGTAGGGGCGCTATAACAAGTGTTCAAATACAATACAATACAATACAATACAATACAATACAATACAATACAATACAATACAATACAATACAATACAATACAATACAATGCAATACAATACAATACAATACAATACAATACAATACAATACAATTTGAGGGATAAATTTTGGTTTGCGTTGTGGCAAGACCCAAAGAGAATGAGTCATAATTATAACTGTGGTGGTTTTTCTGTTTAACGACTAGCTGTGTGGTAACAGAGACCATTAGCGTCGCCCTCCTCCTTTATCCAGGCTTGGGACTGGCACTGTCAGAAAGCAAACAGTGGCGGAGTTTAATTATAACTGTAGCAAAGCGACTCATTTATATTTCATTGAATGATAGCGATTTAAAGGTGTGTAAGTAGAACCTTATTATTTAAATGCAAGAATGTAAATTCAGATGTATTGCTATAGCGACAGTATGGCCTCGACCTTGCTCATTTTGTAATGAATTGATCGGGTACCACCGTTGCCAGTTTGAATGGGAGCCACACCATTTTAAGGTCCCCATGCACGGACGTGCTATCTCGAGATGTAAATCCATGAAATAAGCTACCTTCTGGAAGTTCTGGAAGAGAACCGCGATCCGCACGTTCTCTAGCATAGAGGAGCATGAGACGTAGCTATATATGCATTCTAAGTTCTAACCAATGGAGATAAATTGAGCTAACTCCGCCACTATTCGCTTTCTGACAGTGCCAGTCCCAGGCCTGGGTAAAGGAGGAGGGCGACGCTAATGGTCTTTGTTATCACACATTGGTCGTTAAACAGTAAAACAAGCAAGCAAGATAACTTGGCCAACTGTACAAATGAATGAAAGAAACAAAAATGAACGTACGAATGAATGAATGAATAAATGACTGAATGAATGAATGAATGGATGAATGAATGAATGAAGGAAATGCACGAATGAATGAATGGATGAATGAATGAAGAGATGAATGAATGGATGAATGAATGCATGCACGAATGGATGAATGGATGAATGAATGAATGGATGAATGAATGAATCGATGAATGAATGAATGGATGAATGGATGAATGAATGGATGAATGCACGAATGGATGAATGAATGGATGAATGAATAAATGAATGAATAAATGAATGAATGAATGAATGAATGAATGAATGAATGATATTTCTTTGCCGATGCTGTTATTGCAGGCTACCGTTCTGGTCTGAAGTCCTACCTGATGTACTCGAGCGCCGATAACTGCTGCTGCTGCTGTCCAATGTCCTGCAAGAGATGCTACAGATGCGGGGTAGACTATGACGTCGACAACACTCCGCCAGAAGCTCAGGCTGCAGATAAGGCAAGACCAGTAAATAAATTTTAAAAATAGATAATAAATGTTAAATAAATAAGCAAGTAATGAAATAATTAAATAAATGGATAAATAATTAATAAATAATAAATTAATAAATATTAAATAAATAATAAATAAAAGATGATAAAATTAATAGTTAATAGGAAAAATAATGCTGACATCAACGGTCATGCTATCCACTGGATCATCATCATCGTCATCATCATCATCATCATCATCACCACCACCATCACCACCACCATCATCATCATCATCGGTTGACTCAGCCATTTGTCGGCGATGGGTACGAATAAATGATCACTTATAGTCTTTGGCAATTTGTGATGTCCAATGCTTTTCTCAGCATCCTCAATTTCCTTGTCTGTCCAATAAAACCGCTTATTCTGTTGACTCAGGCGGGTGAGAAGCCTCTGGATGGCCTTGACCAGACGGCGGTAACAGCGGCCCAGGAAAAGAACGGGGTCTTCACGGTCCACACCTATGACTACATCTCCGGATCGGACACGGGTGGAGTCTTCAAGAGGATGACGGACGGTGACGTGACGCTGACGTCAGCCTACTGCGACGTCACCAATGGAAAGCCAACGACGAGAAATGGCCACCTGAACGGAGCATACGCCGCCGAAGGCACGGGCACCATACTCTGAGACTTACCACTTACGAATAGTTATATTTAGAGTTGGACCAAACCGCAACATACTGTGTGTCTGACCTTAACAAAAGTCTAACCTGAACATTTAGCTCAAGCTATAGATGCATAATGTATTATGTATATAAGCACGTATGTCTGCATGCCTATAATATGTATGTTTGTATGTACGTACGTATGTATTTGTGTATGTATGTATGTATGTATGTATGTATGTATGTATGTATGTATGTATGTATGTATGTATGTATGTATGTATGTTTGTATGTATGTATGTATGAATGTATGTATGTGTGTATGTATGTGTGAATGATTGTTCGTATTTATATATTTAAGTAGTTTTGTATTTATTTATGAATGTTCTAATGTATTTATGTAGGTCATTGTAATCCTCCTCCTGCTCCTTCTGATCCTCC
>JACEVL010002088.1:0-5000 GCA_020284085.1 Aporrectodea caliginosa
AAATTGAAAGAGAAACTGGCATATCGCGAAGAACAGTGCAACGCATTATAAAGCAAGATTTGCAACTTCAACAGTACAAACGCGTAAAAGTGCAGGTTATAAACGAAAACTGCAAATTAAAACGCCTGCAGCGATTGTCAACAGTTACTTGGCAGATGTTTAAACGAGAGAAGTATACGAAGCATTTGGTTTACAGATGAAAAGACATTGACTCTCGCCACACCGGTTAATTATCAAATGATCGTGTTTATTCTGATGCAAGAAAGAAAAAACAAGTTTCAGCAACGAGACTCGTACGCGAACGTGAACATTTCAGTGGTGGCATCATGGTTTCGGTCGGTGTATTTCGGATGGGAAAACCAGTGTGATGTTTGTTGAATCTGGAGCTAAAGTGAACTGTGAGTATTATTGTGATCACGTCTCAATACAAGGATTGCTTCCGGATATTCGAGCGATATGTCATCGTCAAAGCTGGACACTGCAACAGGACGTTGAAGAGCGGCAAAAATTATCTCAACGGTTTAAGAAACAGAAGCATTGACCAGTGGCGCAGACGTTTACAAAAAACTGTTGAGAACCGAGGAAGACACATTGAATTTGATTTCTGATTTGGTATAAATTAGTATTCGGCAACAATTTACTTGTTTTTCTTAGAAGAAAAAGTTACAAAAAAATTTATTATTTGAAATTATACTAGGCGGTCCCACTTTCTTTGCGTCACCCTGTATATATATATATATATATATATATATATATATATATATATATATATATATAGTCAGGACCCTGTTACGGGACCGTGGCCGTAGGTCATATGTAGTAGAGTTCTTTGGTGGGAGCAGCTTATGTAAAACACACCCCGGTGTTTTAAAAACAGCGATGAAGAGAGTATTATCAGTCTGATCTGTCTGTGCTGGTTTACCTCTCAGTTCAAATATCATTGCTCCTTTCAGTTTAGGTTTAGGTAACACTTTTACAAAATCGGTTCCATAAGATCGGATTATATTGTGCTGTAGAACAATGGCTGGCAACGTTTTGCGTTCAACAGTTGCGCTTCTGAATTCTAGGGTCTGTACAACGAAGTGGTTGGACCGACGCTGCCGGACCTCAAGGAGCGCAGTGGCAGCAACTACGAGCAGATCTCGCGGGTGCTGTCCGCCCGCAGCGCTGGTCTCTTCATCGGATCGATCGTCGGAGGAGCTGTCCACGACCGATGGGCCAGGCGCCGCGACCTCGTGCTGGCCGTGGCCCTGCTAGTCTCGGCCGTTACCATCGCCGTTGCTCCCTGGTGCAGCTCCCTCTGGGTACTTGGAGTTGTGTTTCATCTGATGGGACAGAGCCACGGTCTATTGACCACAGGTCTGTGCTGCTGCTGTTGTTTCCGTGTTCCAGTGTAATTTGGTAGCCTAATGTTTTTATGTATTTATATGCAATAGGGTACGATAGTAAGTATACAGCCTGCATGTAACTAGTAGAACGTAGGCAAGGCGCTCTTCGACCAATGATCAGGAAACACCAATCGAGCATTCTGGTCTGGCTTGTTCTATTCGTTGTCGCGCTGGCCATGCACTGGACATGACCAAATTGGTCAGCAAATGCGTGCCAAATAGAGGTAATTAAGACCAGGTGTCTGCCGGTCATTGTTTTGATGACCGCTTATAGATGCCCAGTGCGACCCTCTCTAATCTAAATCTGCACTAAAGTTAAAGGTAAACGGAAATAAAAAATACAGGTTAAAGGAATAGGTAAAAGGAAGTATGTTATTAGTTGGTTGAAGTCGGACAATGCTACAGGCTTCCCAGGGACAGCTGAATTACCTAATCAGAGTTCTAAATTATTTGCTTAACTAATGAAAACTATTAATTTGTTTTTTCTCTGATTTGATTCATACCGCTTCAGTGTTTGTTAAGTCATTTTTTATGCAGCTATTAATCTTCTGCAAATAAAACTCGAGTTTTCCAATAAGTACTTTGGTCTTCATTGTTCGATTTTTGACACAGTTAAGGATTAAGTAGTAACACCCACACCCACTACAACTTAGCAAGTATACCGGTTCCGTGTTCGTTGGAAATTCTGGTCACGACATCCGGACATGTATGAATTTATTTTTCACCTCCCAGTTCAAATTTTACAATTCAAACCCTGAGTCTTTTCTCTTTTGATCATCGTCTCATCGACCAACGGCTAAACCGACGAATGCGATGACGTAGAACAATGCACTACCAAATTAATTACTTAGAGTAATTCTGCAGTGCAAAGTTAGCTACCATTAAACGGAGGCATAGCAATTGTTTTCAGACAATTAACTAGAGGCATTTAAATAAGGCAATTGTCTTGCCTAATTAGCCACCTTCCTTCTGCTTAAATTAGCTGTGGGCGACCGTAAGTTACGAGGCTTATGCATAACTTACCAGACACTACACAACTGACTAAACCTGGCTTCAGCCGCCACCAGTGTGTCCTTCGTCTGAACACATACTGATGGCTAGGATCAAGTTCTGTGTAGATGCCTGAAGCCCTGACCCTTACCCTTACCTCTTTACTTCTCTCCTCGTACTACTTCTTTATCTTCGTCTTCCTCCTCTTGTGTCTCATCGTCATCCTCTGTACACCCTATTCGTCTTCCTCCTCCTCCCCTCCTCCTCCTCCTCCTTCTCCTCCTCCTCCTCCTCCTCCTCCTCCTCCTCCTCCTCCTCCTCCTCCTCCTTCAATCTGCCAGGGGTGTCAAAGAGCCGGCCCGCGGGCCATTTCTGGCCCGACGTCGATGTATTTCTGGCCAACGGAGCCTTGCCTAAAGACTAAAGTGAGTCACTAAACAATTTGAGAATAAAAGTTCAAATTTGTCATTTTTAAGGGTAAATGAGTTTTATTTTATGTTCGTGACTGATAATGAAAATCAAAATTAAGATTTTTTAACCTAATTTCGCTCTTTGCATAATTTAAGATTTAATTTTGCAAAACGTTTCTGGGAACGGGCTTACCGAGCTCCCTCCCAGATCCCTACCCCATTTTGCTCAGGCGACCTCGGGACCCTGGCCCGCCACTTGCCTGGTCCGCTATTAAGAAGGTTTGACACCCCTGATTCTAATCTAATCTTAATCAAGCAGCACAAGGCGTCACGAAGTCTGTGGTCGCTTCAAGTGAAAAACCCAGATAAAAATATCAAATTTCATAAGTGACTTAGTCGGGAAGCTCGAAAGTTAGAGAAAATATTCCTCTTCATCTTCCGCCTTTTCATCTTCTCCTCTGCAGCGTTCTCATTCTTTTCCTGTTGTTCCGCCTCCACCTCTTCCTCTGTCTTCTCCTCTTCTTCCTTCTCTTTATGCTCCTCCTTCCTCTACTCCTCGCCCTCCCTCCTGCTCATCTGCTCCTCGTCCTCTTAGTCCGCTTCGTCCTCGTCCTCCTCCCTCTCCTCGTCCTCCTCCTTCTCCTCCCCTCCTCGTCCTCGTCCTCCTTCTCCTCCACCTTCTCCTTCTCTTCCTTCTTCTCCTCCTTCTCGTTATCCTGCTCCTCCTCCTGTTCCTCCTCCTCCTCGTCCTTTCCTCGTCCTCGTCCTCCTCCCTCTCCTCCTCCCTCTCCTCCTCCCCTCTCCTCCTCTTCCTCCTTCTCCTTCTCCTCATTCTACTCCTCCTGTTTCTCCTCCTCCTCCTCCTCCTGCTCCTCCTCCTGCTCCTCCTCCTATTCCTCCTCCTCCTTCTCCTTCTCCTTCTCCTGCTACTCCTCCTGTTCCTCCTCCTTCTCCTCCTCCTGCTCCTTATCCTCCTTCTCCTCCTTCTCCTCCTTCTTCTCCTCCTCCTTCTAACACCATCAGCCGAAGACGTCCAATCTTATGTGTTTGCTTGTTCTCTGTACTCTGCCCCACACAATGAACAAGTACAAAGGTCACAGCGACTGTACGTCTCTCGCTTCGACTCAACAACGATAGGCAGTAGTTCGACGGACTAGATCTACGCGGGAAACTGAACTCGGTGTTTAATGCCATCTAGGCCTACATTCTGATATAGGACTACGAAGGATTGTCGAGCAGACTCCTTACTTACTTATTTACATGTGCGTTTGTCAGATGCTAATAAAAGCTACCTATTTGCGTGCTCTTCAATAGACGACAGCTAGAGGAGCCATAATCCTGGATATTATATGGGCGTTCGATCTCTGAAAGGCGAATAAAACTAAGCATTCCTTGCTTGCTTATAGTCTAACTTGACGCTGAGCAGAGCAGTTTTCTCAAGGTAAACGATACAGAGCTCTCTGTAAGTAAACACTAGAATATAATCCAATGATTCATATAGCGCCATTTTATGATTGTACTAATGCCCAAGACATCAGTCGATCGTCGCCTAAAGTCAAAGAAGCTATACCACTGCTGTTATGCAAGTTCAATGAGATGAGTCTGATAAGCAGAATTCAAAATCATGCAGCCTAACTTCTGGACTTCCCATAGCGCTGAGACCGAAGTCTTGCGATTAACCTAAACTAATCTGATGGCGTTTTTGCAAAGCTGAGTTGATCAAATCAAGTCAAATCATATCAAATCTAACGATTTGGATATATTATCGTCATTATAACGCACAAGGCCATGTGTGTATTTAGGAGGTGATTTTACGGGTTCAAACCCCCGAAATAAATGCATTACTGTTAATAAACACTAAAATGTAGAAAAATACGACCATTTTCAATGGAACCCCAAACTAAAAACCCCTCCGAAATTGTTTACTGGCTACGCCCTTTGCACAAGGCATCATCTGATTATTGCTTCAACTGAAAGCATGGTCAGAAATGGTTATCCGTTTGAGAAGGCTATTGAAGCCCAATAAGTCATAGGACCCAGAAGTCAGACCACGGTGCGTAAGCAAGAACCGATTACATCATATAAGATAAGATTCGACTACATCATTTGCGATAAGATTCGATCAGGTCAGATCCCACTAGGTCAGATGAGATCAGATTCTGTTAGCTCAAACGAAATGAGATCGAATTAGACAAGACCCGGTTCTGTGAGA
>JACEVL010002088.1:10000-17500 GCA_020284085.1 Aporrectodea caliginosa
TATCTATCTATCTATCTATCTATCTATCCATCCATCCATCCATCCATCCATCCATCCATCCATCCATCTATCTATCTATCTATCTATCTATCTATCCATCCATCCATCCATCCATCCATCCATCCATCCATCCATCCATCCATCCATCCATCCATCCATCCATCCATCCATCCATCCATCCATCCATCCATCCATCCATCCATCCATCCATCCATCCATCCATCCATCCATCCATCCATCCATCCATCCATCCATCCATCTATATATCTATCTATCTATCTGTCTATCTATCTATCTATCGAACCCTTGTTATTGCAGGTGCCAATCCGACGCTTGCCATCCTGTGGGCCGATCGTTCGTCCGGTCCCTTCAACTTCATGCACTCTGGATTCGGTCTGGGAGGCACGATCGGACCACTGATATCTCGACCATTCATGTCTCCCTTCCACAGCTCAATGGAAGCCACGAACGATACCACAACATTCCTCGATCCACTCTCGACCGTCGACAGCCCTCGCTTCTCCACCCAGTATAATAACACTCCTGCCTCCCAATTTACCACTACACCTGCGTTTCTGTTTCATACCACTTCTCCCTACCAGTTTAACACCAGTTTTCCTTTCCAGCTCAACGACAAATCTCCCCTTCAGTTTAACACTACTTCTCCCTACCAGCTTAACACCAGTTTTCCTTTCCAGCTCAACAGCACTTCTCCACTCCAGTCTCAAACCACATATTCCTTCCAGGTTAGCAACACTTATTCTTTCCAGATGAACAACGCCTCTCTCTTATCGGCCCAGTATCGTTCGCAAATCGAGATTCCCTACGGCATCGTCGGTGTTTTCTGCTGCGTGATGTCCCTCGCATTCCTCGCCTTCTTCCTCTTCCGTCTTCCCGACCAATTTGCTCCGAAGGAAGTCCCCTGGAGGGAGATCATCAACCCGAGAACGTGCGCCCACGGCCAGACAGTCTTCGGAATCCAGATGCTTGCACTGCTCTTCCTCTACTATATGTTCGTCGTCGGTGGAGAGCGAGCCTTCGGAAAGTTCGTCTTTTCCTTCGCCATAGAAAGTCGTCTGCACTTCACAAAGGAACAGGCGTCATGGTTGACCGCAGCCTACTGGATCTGCTTCACCGTGGCTCGTCTGCTCACCTTCTTTGTGTCCAGGTGCATTCCAATCCACGTACTTCTCTTCGTAGAATGTTCCGGTACGCTGCTGTCCGCCATCTTCCTCAACATCTTTCCGGAAAGCCTCCCGGCCTTCTGGCTGCTGTCGATGACGTTCGGGTTCTTCAAGAGCCCTCTCTTCCCCTCCTGTCTCGGCTGGGCCAACCAATACATCGATCTGAACTCGATGACGATCATGTGCGTCAACATCGGATCGTCGACGGGAGGAATGCTCGTTCAGTGGCTGACCGGGTATCTCTTCGAGTATTATGGACCAAACAGCTTCCTGTACTTGATCGTTGCATACTCGATCGCCATCTTTATCATCTTTGTTGTTATGCATTGCGTAGCTTCGCGTCATGGAGATAAATACTCGAGAGTGGAGATTAAAACGATAACGACGCGGCTCTGAAGAGCTACGGGGCTTACGTTGATGTTATTCAATCGTTGTTCTGGATACACTTTAAGGTTATTGAATCAAAAGCAATTAAGTATTCACTAATTACTGGGTCAGGTTAGCTTTACAAGAGTAATTAGGTACCCACGAATCAACGAGTTAGACCAGGGCCGTAGCGAGGCATGTGCCAACGGTGCCACGGCACAGGGCGCAACTCAAGAGGGGGCGCAAATTTTGAGATGGAACGATTTAATTACTAATTACTTGATCTTGAAATATGAAAAATTCATCATAAATGAAATAAATGTAATAAAATTAAATAACAATTTAACAAATCTGGCAAAGTCCGAAATGGGCGCGGAAGCCAAATAGAGCGAACTGGAAATTCACGCGGGGAAAGGGGGAATTGCGATACTGCGCTGTGATTGGTGAAAAGTCGTGAAAAGAACGCGGTTCTTAAGGCGCGTAGATTTGCCTATAAAACGAGGCGCTGAGAAGGGGCTAGAACTCCGCCACTACCCTACATGTGGTAGTGCCAGTCCCAAGCCTGGAGAAAGGAGGAGGGCGACAGTAATCATCTTCGTTGTGACACAGTGTCGTTAAACAGCAACCAAGGAGAAGGGGCTCATAGATGATTTTGCATGTACCGTCCATGCTTACCGAAAAAGTGCATTGCTATTGAATGGACGTTAGCTAATTTGATTCCGATGAAACTGTAATTCTTGAAAAGACAGCTAACTTAATCAATTAATGGACTGATAAATAAAATTTTCGCGTCATTGCTTGTTGAAACCGGTATCTCCCGTGAATTTGTTTTAATTAAGCTATAATCAGAACTAGCGAATGACGGATGTTGAGTTATCAGTTCCAGCTAATGCAGAGCTAGATGATTTAAGAACTTAATCCAGAAAGTTATACAATGGCAAAAAGAACACGTAGACTTGCTAGGGAGTATAGGCTAAGTGATAAGGCAGGGAATGAACCCCAGACGAAAGTATTGGTGTTGGGACGAGGAGCCTAATCAAAGCGGAAACTTTTCTATCGCCACCAAAACCGGTCGTGGGCTCTAAGCTCGGCCTAGTGTCTGAACAGCTGAAAGACATAGCGGCTACTGGCGCTATACAAGTCACCGTATCGGCGATGCCCCGCAGGAGCGCACGCCTGCTTCATAAAGCCCGTGCTGATTGCACGATGGGTACCCATGGCTTTCGATGGGGTATCGAACCCGACGGAAGTCGAATCCTTTCCTCGTGGAACTTGCCCTCCCTGTCCTAAAAGTCCCTTCAACAGCGAAATAAATCTGAAGTGACTAAATTGAAATGTTAATAGAAGCACAGAAACTTCGTTTCTATTTTCTTTAAAAGACTAAGCCTTATATAATTATAACTGTATATTCGAGATAACAGATTTTGGTCGTTATTAGATAAGTTGATCTTTGAGGGGTGGGGCGCAAGATATACGCTTGGCACAGGGCGCAATTATAGCTTGCTACGGCCCTGAGTTAGACAAACTTTCCGGTATATTAATGTAGAGATGATGGGCATTTGATAATTCTATAAGTTAAGCAAATTTTTCGGTTGTAGCCTAATCTAGAGGCCTGCTCCTTAAAAGAAATTCCAAACTGGCGATGATTTTATAGAACTGATAGAAAGATGCAACTGTTTGATAAGTTTTATTTGATGAAAAAATAATTGAAGTAGTAAAAACCAACTGTTTCGACATTTTTGCCAAATGTTTCAGTTCAGACTCGCGTGTTTCGTTATGCCATTGCAGCCAATTAGATACATCCATTTAGTCACATGATATTCTATCAGCCAATCAGCGCTCATTAATAAAGGTCATTCTACAACCAATCAGATACATCTTCATGCTCTACTTTCTTATCTTACTCAGCTTGTATAATTACTCTCACATACTAATTCTTGTTTTCTCTTACGTAAGCCTACGTAGCATCGCTGAGAAACTTTGACCAGGTAAGCATGTTCAGCAACTATCTTCTCTTCAACTGTCTTTTAAATGGCGTCTGCCAATTTCCTATTAATACGAAATGTCCAAAAGGCTGATGAGCCACCCGTTTTCTTGTGTCGGAAGTTGTATGAAAGTGGAAGTTCACCACTGGTCGTGCCAGCTGGTTTTACCACCAGTGTTTCGGCCAGCTGTATTCCAATCCGATCGATGGTTGAGACTGGCTTGCGATCACGTCTTGAGGTCTTTAATGGCATGTTGGATTCTCTTGAGGTGACCGACCTTCGATATGCCGAGATCCTACATATCAAATGAAATGAAAAGCAGTCAGTTAGTGTTTGTATATTTTATATATGGAGCCTTGCAAGAACTTGGTTTGTTTCACGTAATCGAAGTACAACTGCGAGTATACATGGCATGCAGTTGAGTAGCAAGTACGAGTACAAATATAAGATAAAGCCAGGTAAGCCTGGAAGTTAATACGGACAGGCAAGGCAAGGTTACATAATTTCAGGTCAGATAAAGAGAAGTAACCCTCGAATTTTCAGTTTTCCGCGAATTTCAAACCGAGCATTTCTACTGCACCCAGTGAAACTCCTTCAGAGGCGCTGAACCTGTAGCTAGGCCAGTCAGATGCAAGTGTGCATGTTACTAAAGCATGCCATGTATGTATTTATATAATGCTTACCCTAACTAGCACTTTTGAACATCTCTTCCTTCTGATCACTTCTGGGTGTTAACGGTAACTGGTTGTTGGCTCTGAGAGAACAGCATCTACCTTCTTCAGTGAAATATCGAAGTTCCTTTTATATCAGTCTGTACGCCCTCATCCTGTCTACTTACTCGATGACCTCAACATAACCTCTAGAATACTGATCTTTCTGACAATACCATCATTATTTATCTTCTTAATTGTTCCTCTATTGTTCAGCACATAGCTGTGCCAACTTATAACAGATGATATATTCTCCTTGTCTTCATGTAAACTCTCCTCCCCTACCTCTCAGATCGCTCACTGGTCAGATTCTGCGTTGATAGACAAGCAATGTCGGCGACTCCTGAGGCTGCGAAGGAAGGCCTATGCTTCACACGCCTCAATGTGGATGCATTCACCACGGACTTCCCTACCACTGAACTCATTCAAATAACCTCTACACCTCAATCTTCTAATAACCATGAACAAGCCTTTTCACTCTGTAATTCTACCCTGCAAGATCTTCTGGACTGTAACGCCGATTTACACGTGAGTCTGCATGCATGTGTGCATGTAGACTTGCATCTGAAACCTTTCATAGGACCCATCAGAAAGCTCTCAAAGGCGCTGGAATGGCAAATGCCTTTTCAATCTGGGATCCGACGACTGTCTTACCTTGAGGTCTGTTCTTCCAAGCGCAATTAGTTCTGGTCCTCGTATGTCGTGAGCCTCGAAGTGTTCGCGGTATTCGCCAAGGTCCAGACCATCCAACCAATGACCAACATCCTCCGTCGTCCACTCATGCACCGCGGTCGACACTGCCAGTCCAAAACAAAACACGTAAGAAAACTTCAGCTAAGATAAGGAAAGAAAAGGAAAGATAAGGTAAGTTTAGGTAAGGTAACGTAATGTAAAATAAGTTACGAATGAACAATTAAGAGAAGGTAAGACCTGCAGGTAAACAATAGCAAGGCTATAGTTAGTTAGGCGTTAAGGTGACAATAAGTTAAGGTGAGGCAAGTTAAGTAAAGGAAAGTTTAAAAGTTAAGCTAAGTTAAGGCAAGCTAAGGTGATTACAACTCTTTAGACACGAGCTCATATTAGGGTTGACGGATTTTCGGCTGAGGCACAAACACAAACGAGCAATTCAACAGCCAGACAACTCCGAAAAGCTGCACTTCACTGCCTGTCTGGTCCAGAATGACCAACAAGGTGGCTTCCCTATAGCACCTAGGATTCTCTTAACTGATCAAACTGCTTCTCTTGCAGCGCTACCGCTCATCCAGACACTTGCGATCAGCCACGCATAAACTACTTACCTATCCCTGGGTTCTGCAGTTCAGCCGCAGCCATTTGGAGCTGCAATCGACTTGTTGGCATTACTCACAATAACATCGCGCTATAAACAGTCGTCAAGTCACGTCTCCTCGTTCTACTGATAGACATATGGCGTGTTAACAAATGCGTTAATCATGTGCTAACTTACTAATCTAATCCAATAACTTCTATAGCGCCGTTATACTACTATCCAAAACATAAATTGCTGGTCGCTTAGAACAAAGTCGCAAACATACAACCTTTGCTTACGGGTTACGGGTTATATACTTGAAAGTATTGTAAATGTATGGTGACCCGTCAGAACGGCCCAGGACAAATCGGCCCCGACAAAAACGGCCCCGACAAATGGGCCCCGACAAAACGGCCCCGACAAAACAGCCCCCGTCAAAATAGCCTCGACAAAACAGCCCCCGTCAAATCGGCCCCGTCATATCGGCCCCCGTCATATCAGCCCCAGTCATATCGGCCCCGTCATATTGGCCCCAGTCATATCGGCCCCAGTCATATCGGCCCCATACAAAATATCCAATGTTCCAAGTACTTTGAAGCTTACGCTGACAAACTATGTTGAAACGAGGCCTCAAGCGACGGTTCAGCTGGACAATGAATGGACTGCGGGGACCATCGTCTAATGCTAACTGGTTGGCGTATTTAATTATTTAAATGCTTTCAATGACAACCATCATAAATCCAGCTTCTATTTACGCAACGAATTATTTTTAATAAATCCAACTTCAATTCTAACGCCCAAACTAGTTTCAGCAATCCAACTTCCATTTTAAACTGACCACATAAAATAATTTGGCAACGTAAACTACGGTTTTACCAATCCGAGTTCTATTTACGTAAAGAATTTTTTCAACAATCCAACTTAAAAGTACTTGGGACATGGAATATTTTGTGAGGGGCCGATGTGACTGGGGCCGATATGACTGGGGCCGATTTGACGGGGCCGATTTGACGGGGGCCGATTTGACGGGGCCGATTTGACGGGGCCGATTTGACGGGGCCGATATGACGGGGGTCGATATGACGGGGTCGATATGACGGGGCCGTTATGACGGGGACCGAAATGACGGGGCTGTTTTGTCGAGGCCATTTTGACGAGGGCCGTTTTGTCGGGGCCGATTTGTCCTGGGCCGTTCTGAGGGGGTACCGTAAATGTATATCACAGTGTTTAATCTATATACAAAATTCAGTATTGTATATATATGTTGTTCCGTAATGTATATATATAAGGATGGTTTTATTACGGTGTATGGCCGTCCTGTGCGTTTCCTTTCTGCTTCTGTTCTTTGTTTTCTTCATGAAGTTCCATCGTCTTCGATGGTTCTTCTGTCGCAGTTCGAAAACCTGACAGCAATCAAACGCAAAAACCAACGGATGCTGAACGAAAACATTTGTGGCAGATAAAAACAAGAGTAAGACCGAGAGCAAAGAAAAATCCATATGACAGAGCTAGTTGTGCTACGTAAATATTCAAGAAGGTGATAGTAACAATATTAAATTTGTCATTGTTCATGCTGTGACTACTTAATAACAACAACAATAATAATAATAAACATAAACATAATAATAATAAACATAATAAATCTTCTCCAGCAGTCTCCGGACTTTTTAGGCCACCTGAGGGATCCTCGATACCTCGGGTTAAAAAATAAAAATAAATAAAATAAAAAACCATAATAATAATAATAATAATAATAATAATAATAATAATAATAATAATAATAATAATAATAATAGTAATAATAATAATAACGCCGTTGCCTTCAGAGGCATCTTTAGCAGCAAGAACTTGTTGAGTGATCGGCCGTTCCAGACCGCACGTTATCGGACATAGTTTTAAATAGCCTGAGGGAATAGAACTACCTCCGGCACTAATAACAATAATAATAATGATGATGATGATGATGATGATGATGATGATGATGATGA
>JACEVL010002089.1:0-21998 GCA_020284085.1 Aporrectodea caliginosa
ACATATAGCCAACATTGGAAGTATGGCCTATATTTCTTCGTCAGTTTTCCCTATACAACGGATTTTAAGGGTAGCGCGTACGCACAGTCATTTTTTTTATTAGCACAAAAATTTTGCGTTATATCCAGTGAAGTTTTACTCATTGTTACAGCGGCCGGTATATTTAACCTATACTATATTCAGAAGGTCAAAGTTCCTATGCCCAGTGTGGCGAAACCATAAGGGATTGTTCTACGAGTGTCCATTTTTAATCATTTGACCAGTTTGCAACTAAACAAAACGTCAACAAGAAAATTATCCAATTATGTTTGTTTTTTACTAGAAAAAGAACTTTCGAGCGATTTTAGACCAAGTGGCTAAGCGCTTGTAGGCCCTATCCAGAGGCGTAAATCATGGGGGGGCACAGAGGAGAACTGCCCCCAAGTTTGGACTGAAGCCTATCTGTCCCCCTAAAGATATGCAAAAATCCGGCCTCCGAAAAAATCTAAACCCCCAAAAGTTATATACAGATTTTCGCCTCTGGCCTTATCGAGAATAATTTTGCATAGGCCTATAAATTATGCAGCGAATTACTTGTGTGGAATTGCGTGTCAACTGGCATTCTCTCTACATGTTCAAGCCATGGAGTCTTCGTTGAACAACTTTGTCTAGCATACCTGTTGATTGGCTTATGTCATAATATCCTATTTTCTGCCGTCTTGGAATCCCTGCGTTCTTCCGCAGCCAGCTCATTTCTGCTGTAAGAATTCTTTTCTCATCTTGTTTGGTAAAATGAGATGTAGGACAGATGGTCGCCTTGCATGGCTGCCATACAGTTACATTCGACTGCTGTAATAACTTGTGATCATCCGTCCATACTGTGACTTGTAGGCTAATCTAACTGCGTTCATGTACGTCAGTTTGAATCATTAAATGAAGATTATTAGTATCTCATGTAAATAATAATAATAAATTAATAATAATTATTTTTACAATATTAATTGCATTCTCCATATTTTTTTAAATTACTGGGGATTAATTAAGCTTATATATGTACCCTAGCTGGGTAAAAAAAACAATGGTGCCTAAGTTAGTCAGCACATTTATTGGCCTATCATCGTAATCTCGAGATCTCTACAGCGCCAAAAAAAGGAAAGTCGTGGGAACCAGCTTATTCACAAGTCAAACAGAATCGATGTCAGTTTGGGTTAAAATCGGTTCCAGACTTCCAGGTCAAGATCCAAAGGAGTCAGGCACGACTAAGGTCGATGGCGTTTAGAATTGAAACGGCGAGGGTGGTGAATGGAAGATAAGGAATTGGGATCGGGTTTGCGAAAGAGCAGTAGGCCTACGCGTGTTTCAGTTTTGAGTGAAAGACCTGTGGAGAGACAGCAGGACGTGAGGTTTTGGTGAATTCTTTGGATGGATAAGATATTTGGCATAATAATATTAATAAATTTTATTATGGCCGGTGTTTATTCCAGAGAGGTGGAACAGCTGTGGCTATATATATATATATATTATATATATATATATATATATATATATGGCTATGATCATCATCATTGCCATCCGTTCAACTACACTCCACATGCACTTATTTTACAAGTAACGATTAACGAATATATAAATAATTATAGGAATATATCGCGAACAAGGAAATAGGAAACTGCAGAGAGAAGGTAACGAAAACAAGGTGTCAAAGAGATAAAAGTCTGAAACATTTCTCACCTAACTTTAGGGGCACCTCGACTCGATGATCGCAGTAGCCTACAATTTGTTCTCGCTGGTCAACTTCAGGATCCGCCATTAAAGCTGTTGGTGCTGTCGTGAGTTAAATTGTTAAAACCAGCAACCCAGTCGGATTTTTTCCACGGAGATAATGCATTGACCCTCTTGGGGACTGAACATTCCTAATTAACGTACAAGGACGCCCAGGAAATCCAGACATCGGTGTTCATGCTTATTTAAAGACAATACTAATGTCACTAACCGATCCCATGATGACGCTAGTGTTGTTGTTTATCTGCTATGAAAATATTATTGAGTGCTGAATCAGAAATTTATTGTCTGTGGTGCGAAGAAACATGGATGGCGATCAATTCCATTTTGCTTATTTAAGATGTTTTCTCTATTAAATAACATATTATTTTCGTCGCTGACTGTGCCTTGAAGACAAAGTCTGAGCTCGATTACAGTGGCCCAGTGAGCAGTTATTTCCAGTCTTGCACTTCGGAATGCTGTGTTTAGCTTAGACACCCTTTAAGTAAGGATAAATCTTATGCGGCGGAAAATTCCGCCGCAGAAGTAACATTTTCGACACAATTCTGCGGCGGAAGCGCGCGCATGCGCATTGTTCAAAATGCGGTACTTCCTATAAATTGGCGTCGTGAGGGTCGGTTAGGGTCAGGTTTGGCCTCGTGAGTGTCGGTTAGGGTCAGGTTAAGCGCTGTGACGGTCGGTTAGGGTCAGTGTTAGGGTTAGAGTTGTTTTTAGATAAAATGTCAAAAAAATTCCGCCGCAGAAGTAAATTTTCGCGGGTTGCGTGGCGGCATTTTCCGCCGCAGAAGCACCACGCTTTAAGTAAACAGCCTTTTTCAGTGGATCTACTAGACCCCCGAATTCCCCGAAAGTGATGAAAAAGCATAATTGACCGAGCTCCCGAAAACAACTTTTCTACCAATCATTCGAAGAATCTTGAAAGCTTGTATGGACTAGTCGGCCAATATCCGAATGATTGGGCAAAGGTTTACGGTGGCTCGGTGTAAGGTGCCCGGGTCAGCCCGAATTCCCGAAACCCAAAAACGCTGAAAATCGACAAAAGCCCGATTTCCTGAAAACAGTTTTCTAGAAAGCGGCCGAGTTATTCAAAGTTAAATTGTAAACATGACAAAGGTACCGTAGCCAGTTCGATACGATATACTGCCTAATATGTATTTGTTAATGATGTTCATTCGGGTCGGACTTAGAAAATTAATTTCGGGGATTCGGGTTTCGGGGATTCGGCCCGCACCCAGGTGCCCTATACAATGCACCTTACATCTTATGCACAAGATAAACAATATTGGGGTCCCAGATTGGGATAAAATAGAGAGCTATGACCTTCAACAGCCTACTGCTTCCGCATAATTAAGTAAGTATGTATTGCAGGTCAAAAAATTAGCTTTTATTTGGAAATGTAAGCAATATTTGCCAAGGTTAAAAATGAACTGTGAAAGGAACAATATTTACAAATGTCAGAAATTAACTTACTGAATTAAATTAAAGTGTTCTTGTCCAAAATAGAAATTACAAAGTTCTTAAACAGGTTCTCGTCAATAGGCAGCTATTTGCTAAACAATTCACGGCTTACTGACTTACTTGGCCAGTTCTATACAGCTGCATATTCTAGCAGAGAGGAAATGCAACACACAGCAGCACGCTGTTGGTCTATCTATATGATGAATTTCCTCACTGCAGTTGTTTTGGAAGCCAGCGTTTTAGAAACATCTAAGACAAGCTAAGTGAGGAAGGAAGATCCACACATGCAGCTTCGCTGGGGACATTCTTTGACATTTGTCTAAAAATTTGTATTTCACGTTGTAAACATTGTATTTCGCATTGTAAACATTGTATTTCGCATTGTAAACATTGTATTTCACATTGTAAACATTGTATTTCACATTGTAAATATTGTGTTCACATTGTAAACATTGTATTTCACATTGTAAACATTGTATTTCACATTGTAAACATTGTATTTCACATTGTAAACATTGTATTTCACATTGTAAACATTGTATTTCACATTGTAAATATTGTGTTCACATTGTAAACATTGTATTTCACATTGTAAACATTGTATTTCACATTGTAAACATTGTATTTCACATTGTAAACATTGTATTTCACATTGTAAACATTGTGTTCACAATGTAAACATTGTATTTCACATTGTAGACATAGTAGTATTTCACATTGTAAACTTGTTTTACTTTACAATGTGAAATACAAATAAAGTTTTTATTATGATTTAGGCATCAGCATCGGAGAAAATAGTGAGCTTTGATCAAAATTGTTTGATAAAACCATAACTTTTAGTTTACATGTGACAGCAGTCAAAAGAGGCAGACCATTGGCAAAATTCTGATGTATGTGTGGCATACTGTCAGTTAAGCTAATAGAAATCATAATAGAAATGTTCAGTGTTTAGTAATAAATGTGGTACCTGATAATAAGTGTTATAATGTATAATTAATGAAAATGTTTAAATATGTTTGTGTTTAGCCAATGAAGATGACTAGGTATTCTCCGCCGCTGACGACCTCGGACAGTCTCAAGTGGTTCGTCTCCAGTCGCCCTCCGTTGATCATTTCCGTCGTTTTACTCGGCCTTCTTGCGCTGATTCTGATGACGTTGGCATTCTGTGTTCAGCATTCTCAGCTCTATAGGGCAGATATTTCTCAGGTCAGATGGCTAAATGTTGCCTTTGATTATTTGTGGTCAAGTAATTAAGCATTCTCCATCTTAGATTGCTTGCTAACCTATGGTATGATCTTGGGTATAATGCACATTTTTTCTTTACAAGTCTGCTCAGTCTAAATGTGCAATACTGCGCATTGTACATAAGAACAAACTTCTTAGACATCTTAGGCAACCAATGACCACACGTAAAGACTGCTGATGCATTGATCGAATAAAACAGAAGAAGTTTACATCGGATGAATTACCGTATATTTGGTTTAATTTATTTAACTTGCTTTTAGTAGGTTAATGTCATAAAATGATATTTAAAAAGTTTTATAATTTTAATTTAGAGCACTTAGTTATGTTTGAAAAATGAAAGACAACAACTGTTTCGCCAGATGTTGTTTATTTTCTTCCATAGATATAAAATATAGGCTACTAGAGCAGTCGTGCTGCGAGTAAGTACATGTACGATAATAACTAGAATCTCCTAAATTCTTTGTCATTGTCGTATCAGTTAAATACTTCATTTATTTCTTTAGTTGTTGCACTTGTTGGATTTTCATCTGCTTAATAAAACAAATTGGCATCGTTACCGTCACTTTCCGAGTCCTCATCAGTTGTTCCATGCGGCGTTGCGGTCTCTTTGCCTCGCAATCGGCAACGTTGTTGGACCGCACTGCATCATCATGGCTTCCATCCATGGCATTTAGTATGCAGAATTTCAGAAAAACTAATTAAATTATGTCTTGGTTGCACCATATTTCCTTGATCCACTGCGTCACTTCTAATATCATCGGCACATGCATTCGCCCTCCTGTGGTGTAGGTGTGGTGCCATCAACAAGCCATTCCTTCCATTTATGCCTAAGTGCATCCTTCACTGGTTTATTGATTTACACACCCCCAGTGCCTTTCACATTTCAAGTTCAGTCAATATGAATTAGCAAATGTTAGCAGTGTTTGATCAGTGTTTCCAATTAAGGAAGGATCATAGTTGTTAAGTTTTCTCATTTTGATAATAAATTGTTCCAACAATTGTTTCTGAGCAACAGTTGTCTGACGTGTAACAGACAGCTGGTCGCACCCCATAAACCTTCGTGCCCATCCAGATGAAGCCTGTAGTTACTTCATATTGCCCATGACTTATGCAGTGCTAAGAGCCTATAAGTGCAATTCTGTAATATCAACAGCATTGTCCTGCTGTCAGCTCTCTTGAACCCACTTTAGCACTGGGTAAGCAGCTGAATCCCCACGATTTTTGTGAGCTGTTCATAAGCGAACGTTTGATTCATTGACATTAAATTTTCGGCTAGCTGCCCTGTTTTTGGTATTCTTCGGCAAAATGGTCTATTCTTAATTTTTCAGCCGCTGTGTATGAATGTTGAGTTTCCACAGCTTTATATCTTAAAAATATAAAACACAAAAATTTAAATAAATAAATAAGTTACTTATCATTTATACCCAAGATAATGCGGTTATTGATCATGATGCAAAAATCTCCACTTCAGTGATTGTTCATGTTTGAGGGTTTTGATTAGTTGGTGTCACATCACGAAAAATGTTCACAGTGTAGTGTAAAATGAGTACAGATCTATGCAGTCAACACATCCAACTCAGTCTAGGAAGACTTGTAACCGTTTTCTACAAATGTAATGCGTAGTCTTGTAACTTGAAGGACAGCATTTGGCAGGGTCTCTCATGGATTGGAGACTTGCCTGCTTGACCTTGACCACATTCGAATCCATTGATCAGCACATAACCATGATTGGATAGTTCAGTGTATGTGTGTGTGTGCTGGTATATATAATGTAACTGATTTTGAGTCATTTTTGGGATCAAGCGTCAGACAGACGAATAGAAGGTCATGCACATTTATTACAACAACAACAAATGGATAATTGACACAGCTTCATAAAAGGAATGTAATGATATTCATATCATTGCTATCTCATTGGATGTCTCTTGTGGTCCATTCAGAAGTTGGCTCCTGACTTTGTCAATGGCTAAGCCAGCAAAGGATAAATCCCAATTGCTGAACAACACTTAACCACGATCAAAGAAACTGGTTTTTACCACTTGTGGTATTGAGTTGGAGAAAGACTAAGGAGTTTGTAGCATAGGTTGCTAGACAAGAAGGTGGACCACCCTCTGCAAAGACGAAACTACACAGAGGAAGTTGAGGCTGGCAGGTCAGCCAAATCACCTTACGTAGCACAGTAAAGGGCTCAGATGGGAATAAGGAATCTATGAATTTAAGATGAAGCACAGCCTGCAGGGCAGCTAGAACAGTCAGGCTAAGTGTGTTTTTGCATTGGTAACCGGTGCAGTTCTCACACGTGAAGCTTAGACTCTTGAAGCCTGAGTATGTGCCCATAACTTACTAGATAAGTAAGTAAGTAAGTAAGTATATCCTTTATTGAAAAACCAACTGCTAACCGCATTTTGGTGTACAAAGATCATCAAATATATTTTAAAAAAAATTTAAGTATAAAGCATCCGTGTGACAAATGTTTTACGAGATAGAGAGTTTGCCTTAGGTATTATTCTATTGTGGGTTCTGGGGCGTAGCGAGTATGAAACAGTTTTCACGGGAGGCAGTAGTTGATGTAATACATGTGCAGGGTTGCTGATGATGGTAGAAAAGAGGTTAGAGTCTGCTTTTCTGCAAAGTTGTTCGAAACTTTGGTAGGATTCCGGTAGATAACGAGACCGGACCAGTCGCCGTATAGTTGTCTGAAGACGAGAGCGTCCCTCTACTCCCACAAAGCCCCAGATACACTGGTGTTCAGCTGAGCTACAGCAATTAATGCAGACTGCATGCAGTTAGTTAGTCATACATGCATCTTCAGTGTCTATGAAGAGCATTTGTACTTTGTTCGATGTGATGATGTCAAGGGACAGAACTTATCATATATACAAACAGCGCTTTAAAGGTGATAAAAGAAAAATGGATGAAAGAAAAGCCATTATTGTGTCTGAATTGTATTTAAAGCAACCATAGTTCTAGGCCTGTGAAATACCAAAGGACTTTAGGCTAGCAGTTAACTTTATCTGGAATCATTCTAGCCCCGTGCAGGCAAACTCAACTTTGTTTTGTTCAAATGTCGACCTAGGACTGGAACTTATTCCTGGAGAGCTTTGAGAAATTGGATTTCTGTATTGACAATGGGACAATGGGTGCAAACGCTTTCACGGCAAATACTAACATTGACAGCATGGATGTGTCCACTACACCAGTTTCTGTCACACCTGTTGAGCTCGATGCTGCGGATATACATACCATTTCTCAGACTGCATACACCAGCACATCCAGGTCAGCTGTAAAAGTAATGATGTCAGCTATTCAAGTCACTTGACTACTGTAACACAATTTCATTAGGTCTGATTAGGTTTTAGTTGTTTTAGGTTTGATTGCTTTGCACTGGAGCAAAAAAGGCACATTTCAAAATGCATGATAAATGTTGAGAATGTTTGTTGTTGATTAAGGTTGTCCACAAATGTAGGCATTGTAGGTGAAGAAATTTTTAGTCAGATTTCAATGCACATCTATGTTCATTTTGTTCATTTTCAAATTCATATTATTTCTAAAAAATTGTGAGCATTTAGATAATTTTTAGAGGTTGCTGAATAGCTCTAAGTTTTATGTATTTGAAGCTTATGCAATGGTCTCTCCTTTATGGTTAAATCCATCACAATGAGTGAGCTGTGCAGTTTCAATAGACTTTAACTGAGTTTCTTGAGAAGCAAATCCATTTTATAACTGAGAATGTTGTTGAGTGCACGCCACAGCCTTGGTTTAACCTCTGAAGGTACAGCAGAAGCCAGCTAGAACATTGTGGCACCACTTTTCGTGTTCCATTCCATCAGACCACATTACAGTAAACAACGGTGCAAACTTGTATGAAAACTTGTTTCATCTGCCATGTCTGCATATTTAACTGTTTTAATCTCTTAGAGTTCTGCCAAAAGCCTAAAAGCGTGTGGATGGCTTTAAATAAATTACTACATAACGTTTGGTAGAGAAGATAATAGAAGTGATTTCAGGTCTTCGTCATTTGCCGTTTTGAACTGAACCATGTGGTATTTTGTGCATAGATACACATCCACATGCATAAACATACATAGTTCTGGAATTAAACAAGTGCTTCTTTCCAGGTCTTAGAATGGCATTAGATAGCTATCAGTTAGTCAGTATGAAAGATTGTCTATGGCCACAAACTATGGTTGGATTTTAGCCACAGTTGCCCCTGCTGTCCTATTGTGGCTATGACCAATGTTTGGAGTATTGGTAATATGCTGGTGTTTGGCTTAGGCCAGTGTCAGTGTGATGATAAAACTGAAAGTGTGCACCTAAATAAGCTGAAGACCTTAGAAGTGTGCACTTAAATATTTCTGTAAGTGATGACAGTGATTTGAATTTTATATGTTTTTCTTTTACTCAGTCGGAACTATTCAGTACAGATGATGCTCGAGGTGAAGCCGACATTTGAATTCATCAGCATTCCACATAATCTAACATATCTCAGTGGATCAATCTTGGGATCAGAGCTCGGACTGAAAGGTAGAATAATTGTTATTAAGCATTGATTATGATTTATGAGTAAGATTATATAGAACATTTTTCCAAGTGTTGTGTGTCTTCTGAACAGAGCACTGACACTGTTGTCATGTCTACGTTTGTGACCTGCTGGGAAAAAGCACCAAAACTGGTTTGTGTATTTACTGAGAAAATCAAGTTTTAGTGTGCTTGAGGTTATTTTTCACACATTGGTTTTTGCTTGTTGAGCTAGTACTGATCTGAATAATTCTGGGACATATAAATTTAATTATTATTCAGTAAGTTACATCTTATTTATATAAGTAAGTAAGTAAGTATATCCTTTATTGAAAAACCAACTGCTAACCGCACTTTGGTGTCCAAAAATCATCAAATATATAAAAAAAATTAAGTATAAAGCATCCGTGTGACAAATGTTTTACATGACAAATGTGATAACTAAGAGAAGGCAACATAAGTGGCAGAGGGGTTTCATAGAGTTCAAACATCTCTATAGTACTGAGATCAGCCTCTTTAGAAGCATGGCACAGCCGGCCCTCAAACAGGCATCGATGGAAAGCGTCCCTGTCCAGAGACTTTCACCCTCTGATCGTTGTTACCTTTGTGACCAGTGGAGTGTAAGACTGGAATGCTGTACATTAACATGTCGTGGTCAGAGATGCATAGAGGCTCATCATAGTCACCTCTGACTATGATTGACCTGCAGTAATCCCCTGTGATGACAGCCACTGTGGATATGGGTACAAGCACCCATGATGCACATGTTGAAGCAAACCAAAGCTATTGATGAGTTGTCTGACTTTCCGTGCCAGTGAGCATCCCTCGTCTTCCATATCAATGTTGAAATTACCCGTCACGACCAGTTGACGGTTGTATGTTGCCAGTGTTTCCAGGAGGGTGGCGAGTGCTTGGATGAATGTTGCATACGATGGAAGCGATCCAGGGCGGTAGATTGCAGCACAATAAGTGGTCCTCAAGATGTTGGAGAGGAGCTTTGCCTGCATATTCCTATGATGGAAGATCGCTAGCCCACTGCCTCCATGATGCAACGTGAGGAGGTGCGAGTTCATACATGGCAGGTCAACGACATTGAACCATGATGGAGATGATCATAGAAGTGCAACATTAGTAGCAGACTGGTGCCACTTCTCGACAGCAATGAAGACATCCAACTTGTGGCTGTTAATGGTTTTGGTTATGCAAGTGCATTTGTTACCAAGGCTTCTGACATTCCATCAGACATTCCATTTGATGCATTGCACATCGGCCTCCTGTAGTTTATGGTCACCGTCAGTGGTGTAGGTTGACCATTCTGGTTGACTGCCATACTGTGCTCATGGCCACTACATGTGTAACAAAAACAAGGTCTTCCTAACAGTGTGCAAAACTTTGCATTGCCAGAATCAAACTGTCTAAGATATTCAGATGTGTATACCTGCCTGGAGCAGGCTAACACGACACTGGCGTTACCCTGCAGTAATTCTACTTAACTGCACGTCCAGCCAGCCTTCATTAATTTTCATTTTGTGGATCAATTTGATTTTGTAGTGTGCATATGTGTATGTAATGCAATTTAGGGTCTGCGGGTGAGGAATGGATCAGCGTGACGGCGCAGTTGCCTTTCGAGTGGAATACGACGCGCTGTGAGTCATTCTTTTCCAAGGCCTGTGACACTGTTCACATCTACACATGTGTCCATCTTCAAGCATCTGAACTTGTATTTCCGACCACCAGGTGATCTTAATTACTCAAAGAACTATTACTTTTATCATGCTGACTGACTGTCACATTATTAAGTATTATTATTTAATTAGTTACTGGTTAAATGAGTTGAGGAGCCAATTTGTTTTATAAGTTATTCCATGTACAAAAGGCAAGCTTAAGTTGTGGAATGGTTTTAGGAAATCTCAATATCTGACATTTAAGATATTTTTAGGTATATGGTGTGTCAGCCATGCTGCTTCATAAAATTTATGGTGATTGCTTGTTCTGCACAATGTAAGCCATTAACCTTCAATCAAGCACTTGCAGCAATTTTTCCATAATATTACACTAGCTGGGATACTTAGAATTTAATCTGTACTTATGTACAGTAGTTATCTGCTTCACAGATCGGGGTTAAAGTCTTGAAACTGTTATGTAAGACACAATAATTAGGTAATTTTCTATGACCTAGAAGGGCATGTGAGCAATTGTGTAAGGTCGTAAAAAATTGTTGCCATATAAAGGATAAAGGAAAGCCTAAGAAGGTCATATTTTTAAAATATCATTGATGTGTCTCATATCCTGAGTTGTAACTCTTTCTTGATGTTGACACTTGTGAGGTTGTGGCTGTAATGGAACCGATATGTAAACATACAGTTGACTGATTGTGTAAATCTGTATATGAATGCAGAAGTCCTCAGAGATGTGAAATCTTAAATGACACTGGAGTTGAGTACCATGCACTGATGAAAACCTACAAGCAGAAGCTTTTCTCGGCCAGCAGTTGTCGCGGAAGAACTGTCATCCATGCCCGATACAAACTCGACCCTAGACTTACAGTCCTACTCTCACTGGTACGTCAAATGATTCAGTGTATGTGACAGTTGTGGATACTTCATTTTATTAGTCAGTTAAAAACTACAATGTTCCCCACTTGCACTTATATTTTATAGGTAAGTATTTGAAGAATATTTTGCAAATGTAGCATTCTGACTGCTACATGTGATTGAGGTCAGGTAGGTGGCCTCAGTGTGAGAAAGGGACTGCACTGTTTCTTTGCTGATGCAAAAGTTTATCAAGGGAACAGCATCTGGCTATGAAACTTTTACCTTCAGGGCAACTCATTTTCAGTTTCACTTTTTTACTTCTGGCAACTTACTGACTGGTGTCAATTTATGACAGTTTCATGCATCATCTGGTATCTGTGTATGTGTTGAAAATACTTTGTGTTTGTGGAGAATTTTTATTTCCATGTTTTGTAAGTCAAAACGATATATTTAATTTTCAAAAGAGTGTTTACTGATTGCTTTTTGTAATAAAAGTCCGATCGTTCTGTGATCAATCTTCATCTCCTGCACTCCAGCTACTTCGTTTTTGTGATGACGATCACCATTCTACTCTATGTCATCGTTCGAGGATTACCCATCCGGCTCAAATCTGCACATCAGTTGGTCAGTAACATCCTTTCTAATTATAACTTGATAGTAACATTTTAGCATGGAATCCAAAGTTAGCCCTTGAGTACATTGTTTCTGTGTATGTAGTGTATATAGTTTTTGTGATTGGTGCCATCTTCTGAGAATTTCCTCTGGTCATCTAGTTCTTCATATCATGTAGAGAGCGCTGCTGAACTGTTGCCTTGAAATAGCACTTACGATTGGCATATACAGTTTATGACATGAAAGGTGACTATGCAATGGTTTGCAACAACCTTTCCTCGCATTTTGGAGATGAAATTGGGAGTAGTGATGGAACAATAGTTTCATTGGTCCTAATGCTGTGGACAAGTCTTTGAGAGATTCTTAAAAGAGTTATATACAAATACTGTATATTACATGTCTTGTAAAGGCCAACATGCAATTGATCGCCAATCCTTCAACTAAATACATGGGTATTTAGGAATTTTACAGTTTTTACTGTAGCAATGCATCCTGTTGAGGCTGATCGCTGATGTAGTGCTGTATGAATGTGAGAAAATGAAAAAACACTGCAATTATTTTATGGTATATAGACGTTTTATTGACTCTGGACATTGAGGTCAGTGATCACTTACAAGTACGTTCTAGATAATATTTATGATAAAGTGTATGTATGTCAGTATACTCATTTGATTTAATAACTGATTTTGTTATTTAGTTGCCTGGATTAAGTGTTGACGGTCATGTTTAAACGAATCGCCTTCGTTTTACCCTCATGATGGTTACAGAAGCGTGAGAGTTCTCTTCAAGACATGGTCTTATCGTTTCTTGTTACATCACAAACGTCTGTTGGAATGGCAATCACAGCCTCAGAATTAACCGTCTCTTGAAATTTCCAACCGGTGAACAGTTTTGTATATTTACTACGATTGCTGCTATGGAACACTGTCTTCACCATGTAAAGAAATGGAGTCAATTTATAAACAGCATCCAATGTGATTTCTTTAACTCATTCTGTGATCTACCAGTTGAACTAACATTCCATATGAAATGATTTTTAAGTAGACATGCAGTCAACCTTAAGAATAGTTCTAAAAGATGGTTTTGTGGAATGCTGTCAAAGGAACAAACAGATGATTGTTGTTTCTGGTCACTGTTTGTGCCATCATTCATTCTTGTCGTTGAAACATTTCCTTCTAAAGTAGTGATATAAATTGTTGTTGAGATTTTGAAAAGGTAGGTTATGTTAGCTTTTCAGCATAACTGTATTGTAGAAATCTGACTGAATATATTAACATTTTAGTGGTGTTTTATACAATTTACCCACTGATTGATCGCTTCAACACTTGTTGAACACAAGTTCAACACTTGAAGATGAGGCACCATAAATTACCTGGCCATAGGTGTAAATATTAGATGCACAACTGTGCTGTGAATGGTAGTGCCATGGCAGTTGTATCATGGATCCAACATTTGTGGATTCAAGCATACTAAGTAGATGCTGTTTAATGGCTTTAGAAAAGTTGTTTGCAATGCACAATTTCTGTCTTCAAACTGATTTAGAAACTAAGCATAGAAGGTAATGGCAGGTCCTGCAAATCATATGCATGTATTATGCACCACGGCCTGATGACCAAGCATCAGTGGATGGTGATTGACAATAGTGTGTGAAGGACTTTGCTCAAGATTCCTACACAGTAACTCTCAGGAGGAGGAGGATTCATTTCATATTGTCTGTGTTACAAGGTGAGCAATCGCCCACCGTGTTCCATGGTGGCTGATTGGTCAGAGTGATTGGCCGAATGTTTGGGGCTTTGGCAGTTGTTCTTGTTTCTTATTAAAAGAAACACTTTGCTATGTGTGGGACAGTCTGCATTTTCCAAGTAATCATTGAATCATGCAAGGTGTCTTTGACCTACAAAAAACGTCAATTGGTTTAAACCTAATTTTTTGGTATTGAGTACATTTGTGCAGTTTGTATGGTAGCATAGATTGTGGTATGTCAGATTAATCTGGAATATTGTGTGCAGGAGCTCTGTACAGCCGAGAAGCAAAGATCATTGTTTGAATTTTAAGTTCACTTATGAGTCTAAAGGTTGGATTGCAGTTTTGACAAATGCATGATGTACGTGTGATTGAATACATCTTGTTGATGATGTTAAGCTATGTTGAGCATGAAATAAGATACCAGGCCATGTAGGCCAGCTTGGCCTTCCATTCTCCCATTGGGGGAAAGGCTGAATTGGATATTAAAACTGTGTCATTTTGTTGTGGTGTTTGCAACAGTGGAATTTTGCTATAGGGCTGTTACCAATTTATTTATTGTGTTACATTTATTTATCTTTTCCCTTGCTTTAATTTGATTGAAATGCAGATGACTGTTGACTGATAAGAGTGCTTATGGAGCACAAGGTTGTACTCTAACTTGTTGTTGGCTTATTGTGTAAAATACATGCATTTTTGGCTTCTTTATAATGCCCACGAGTGTTCCATAAATCAGTTTGGGCATTGAACAGTGACTGATTTGTTTCTACTAATGTAAATGTTGTCGTTTTGACTGATTCAATAATGTTGGAGAAATTCAGAAAGTTAATTATATGTCAGTAACTGGATATATAAAGTCCTGAATTTTAATAAAATGATCACTGTGACTGTTAATCACTTTTCCTGTTTGCAAGTTTTTTTTTGCTGAGACTGAATGCTTTGTTTTTATTGATTTTGTCCATGGTTATTGGCCATACACCTGATGACTCAGTTACATATTGTATATAAGTACGGAATTCTACACCTGGCACAATGATAACAGAATGCCAAATTACCAGTAGGCTACCCCATTTCTGTAGTGTTGACCAATGTCTGCATCTCATGCAGAACAGGTCGAACTCAGACCTGTACTGCAGGAGATGCAGACATTGGTCAGCACTACAGAAACTGGGTGGCCTCCTTAGGGGCCGTCCATAAATGACGTCACGCACCTAGGGGGAGGGGTCGGAAATTTGTGACGATGTGTGACATGGGGGGGTGGGGGTCTGAGAAGTGTGACACCAGGTCTATGTTATTAAATTTAACAATTAACAACAATTTAATTTTATTAATAACAGCACTAATTTTGAGGATTAAATTTTCATTATTTTTTCAATTATTTTAATGTATACGGGCACCATTATTAATAATTTTCTAATTATTTCAATATTTGGTCACCGTTAGATTTTAAAATATTCATGCTTTTTCCTATTTGTTCCATGAAGGAGCATTTTGCTTCGCCATGGAAATTTGGTTTTAGGGGTGTCAGAGCTTTGTGACGTCATTTTTAGAGGGGGTGTTACTTTTTGTGACGAAGTGTGAAGGGGGGGGGTTAAAAATCGGCCAAAATTGCGTGGCGTCATTTATGGACAGCCCCTTTCGCATTATGCCATGGCGTTGTAGAAGCTCTTGGAGTAGATCAGCCTATTAAGCAGAGTTTTTGTGGGAGAGTGGGAGAGTCGAAGGTCATTAAATTACTATTGAATTTCAAAATACATCTATATTAACTGTTATTTGGCCAGGTGCAACTGTGCCAAGTTCGGCCCTATTCTGAAATGCATGTAATTCTCCTTCGTATGTTCGATTGTTCCAAATGAGACGATCCGAACGGGTAAACTCTGTGTGGACACATTGCATGATCTGTTAAAACAAGCAGGACCACTCCAGGTTCTGTGGCCAATTATTTCCGTCCTCTGCAACAGTCGTAGAGACCAGCTGGAAACCCTCACCGCAGGATGTGCATGTCTTGGAGATGTGGAAACAGAAATGCTCCACTCTATAACCTAGGTGGTATGTAACATGATGCAAGTATCTGCTGGTGTTGGCTGATCATGAGAAAGCCCTCTGTGGCCATATTGCCCTTGTACTCTAGCCACCAGGGCCAATATGATACAGTGGAGTTCACAGACCATCTTCCATTTGCAGAGAATTCAAGTAGAAATCTTTGCTGTTGTTCTTTCAAGAATGATTATCATCCCTCTGCTGGCATGGCAGTGCCTCAGCGGAGCCAACATAGTTCCAGCTGATTCAGTTACTTCCAGCTGAGCCAGTAACTTCAGCCACGACCAGACCAGTAGCGTATTCAGGAAATTTCCTGGGTTTTCATTGGCCATGGTCGCAAAACTTAAGTTTTTTTGTATTTTGCATATAAAAGCATATAAATTTTTTTCAGAAACTTATTTCGGGGGTTCGAACCCGTAAAATTACCCCATTAATACGCTCATGGCCACGACAACATCATCGGCTGCAGCGTATAATCTGACGTCAACACGATGCGTCATTGAAACCGCTACTTCCGGTAGTGTAGCAGTAAATGTAATTCGATAAGTAAGTAAGTAAGTACGTGCTTCATTGAACCGCCTGCAAACGCACTGCGGGAACATCACATAGAGTATTAAATCACAAATCAGGAGGAAAATCACAAATGTCAAAAATATCATAAAATACAATAAAACAGACATCTATGAATATATGAGAGTAAGGTTACAGTAAAAAGAAAGATCAGCAATAAAATCAATTAAATAACATACGCGTAATAAAACCACATCGGGTTAATGCGTCAGCATGTGGGATCTCACGGTTATGTGAACGAGGACGGAGAGAGTACTTAACATTCTTCGGTCGCAAAAACTTATAATTAATTTAATGCAAATTGTACGAATTTTCAACTGTTCAACTTTTTGCTTGGAGTTGGACTTTGAAGTGCTGCTGCAGAACTGAGCCGACTGACTGACATTAGTAATTTGTAAGTGCTATGTAGGCTACTATGCTGGATAAACATAGACCTAGGCCTTACAATATAACATTGCAGCAATTATACTACGCTGTGCTGTTGTGATAGTTTGCTCTTGAAACGTAGTGGATCCATTCATATTATTCGGGCGTTAGTGGAGCCCCAGTATCACATTCACGCCCGTCGCGTTATTGGCTCAAGCCTGTCACGTGAACTTGTTGTCTTCCCTTGGAATTTCGAAATGGCGGACATCTTGAGGGTCGGTTGGGATCAGGTTAGGATTCGTGAGTCGTTTGGGTCAGATTAGGCGTCGTGAGGGTCGGTTGGAGGGTTAGGTTAGGCGTCGTGAGGGTCGAATTAGGGTCAGGGTTATACGTTAGTCTCGTCATTAGAAAACACGGTGAACAATTCTTCCACCGCAATTTCCATGGTACAATGTTTGTCAGTCGATTCGGTTCGCGTACCCTAAAATAGAATACGTTAAAATACGTAGCTAGGCTTGATTCTAGTCCCAGGTATAGGCTCACGTCGGGCGTGACTGTATCCACGACCTTGCTTAAATTAAATTGAACATTCTTATAATGAGCAATTGGATCTACAATTTAACGGCAGCTTATGACAACATAGGCCGTTTCCGCCGACAAAGATTAGTTTTTGGCATAGGCCCTATTACAGCTCAATCTTTTAACAATGACGTGGTTTACGTATTTTTGTATTGTTTACGTAGCCTACCCTAAAATAGGGTACGTTAAAAAACGTACGTAGGCCTACCTTTCAAAAAATAGAATACGTATGGTACGTACCCTCGAGCTTTGCTTGCAATAGGCTTATAGAGCGTAGGCTACTTCTAGGCCTACATCCTTAATTCGGTCTTAGTGGAGGCAACTCCTTTATATTAAACGTCAAATTAAATATTATAACATCTGAAAGTTAACGTAAACACTCGACCGATATTTTCTGCTGCACTTCGCTTAGGTTATAGCACAGAATAGATAAAGCGTAGCTACGCTTTATCTATTCTGTGGTTATAGTGTCGTTTAAACAAAATCGCTCAAAATCCGACACTCATTTTGGTGTGTTTATACATGACCCATATATATATATGTTCGTCTTCGGCTTCTCGAGTGCGACGAGGAGGACATTCTTGCAAGACTTAGTGTCTGAACCAGCGAATGTTATTTATACTCGTAGACACGTTTTCTCCCAGCGTCGTTCACTCACCGCGGGAACTTCCTGTCGTGCACACGATAACCGATTGCCAGTTCGTTTCCGGGCGCCATGGATGCTGTATATTAGGCTACATGGACACTGCACGTACGTACGTAGGCTTACTACTGTGCCTGTGCGTCTGCGAGTGAGTGGTCCGCTGAAGGAACAACAGCTTGAGAAACGTTTCCGATGTACGAGTCCAGCCATAAAGTTTTTACGATCGAAACCGTTTAATTTAGTGTCCATGCAGTATAGGCCTAGTTTTAGGTTGTAGTATTTGCTGCATTTGCAGTGTTGTTTTCACTGCTGCCAAAACGTAGGCCTAGGCTACAAGTGCACCCCGTGACTTCCTCATTATTAGGCCTACAGACGGTTTTAATGCACGCGATAGTGCTTACGGTAGGTCGGTCTATACATTTGCTTCAGAATTCCTGGCCATCATGATTATTTTCATCAACTAATTAAACTACCTGGTCCAAAACGTCAACTTCCCCACTCACTTTCAACCTCATCATCGCATCATGACTCCCAATTGGTTATCAATCATCCGATACTTCTTTCGCTTTTGGTATAATATCTGACCACTACATGTTTGCCCGTCCTAAGACGGTGAAGTTTAGGGAGCTCGCACGCTCCACTTAAAATCGCATGACCTGCGGCTCGCTGGCCCATAGGCCTACAGGAGAATAGACTATCGTGCAGCGCAAATTTTGTCACGGCAATTTGAATCTGCGACGGTTTAAAGTTGATAGCAGCGCCACCTACCGACTTTCATTACACGGAATTTTTTAATCTAGGGCTACCAAGCTTTTTGTAACACTGGCTACCACACATTACATACACACGCACATACTCACACACACACACACACCCACACCACACACACCCACATACACACACTCACACACTCCACACACACACACACACACACACACACACACACACACACACACACACACACACACACACACACACACACACACACACACACACACACACACACACACACACACACACACACACACACACACACACAAAGCCTTCATGCAAATTCTCATCCCCATAGAATGCTATAGCTCAAGGTCATCCCCGAGAGGAGACTGTGGACAGGTATTGTGATAGGCTCTCTCAACAGACAAGTCATGTTTCAAAATGGGGCGTAACCAAAAGCGTGTCAGAATCGAAGAGATCTACGTATGGCATGTAGCCTATGGCATGTGATCGTACCGTGAAGGACAACAGTTTCAAAGAGAGATGTTGCCTCAACTACCAGCCGGACAAGAACCAACTGGAGCGGGCCATAACTCTCTGTACCACCAGAACTGCGATGAGAACTTCAAGAGTTGTAGGTCTCAGAAGTCTGGCATAGAAGTCGCCTCAACTACCAGTGACCAGCTGGACACTCGAGCTCTGTCTCACCAGGCACACATTTTCTACAGTAATAAGCAGAAATTAGATGACTAGCTTGAAATTTGAGTTATTGTCATTATTTGAAATACAATAGCAGTTCAACCTCTGATTCTAATTAATTAGTTGAGTGCTAATTCTAATTAATTAGCTCTAAAAATGCCAATTCTAATTCTAATTCTTGACATCCAAGGACTTTAATCTGCAATAGAACTGACACATAAACATGGTAGCCTATTGTAAGCTTAGTCTTTATTTGAACAAGCACCAGCAGCGAATAAGCTAAGTCTGCCTAGAGGCTGGCGCTGAGTTGTTTACAGCGCTGATAAAGGTCAATCACGTTTTAGACTACGGGTAAGCTTAAGACTTACAATGCAACATTTATAAACAATTAATCATAAAGCCAACTTTACGCTAGCCTGACCTTAAAGAAGAAAAGTGGAATAAGAACAGCTTAGTAATGAGATATTGAAGTATACGCTACAGAAGATACAAAATGAATAATAACGTGCAACTGCCAATCTTTGCCATGCAGTCAACCAGCTGGTAAAACTGCACGCCCAGAGACCACCACGAGGAGGTGTTGGCAAAGGTCTCCGTAGTCCGTTCACTTCAGCGCTCAGGCAGTTGAATTTCATCGCCAATATGGTATTACCCACAGAAAGTCCAATTTTAGAAATAGTCTCAATTTGAGTAATTTGCTTTTACTTGGATGGGATATGCGAGACAAACATTCGCAGTGATGCAAATGCGAAAAGACACAACTGCCAGTCATAAGAATACGTAGAGAGCGCAGTAGATAGCTCGGATGCCGCAGTAGACAGAAGTAACTAAATCAGAGACTGAGCGAACAAGTGAATGAAAAAAGACAAGGCCTGTGTTTTAGAGTAAAGTGTAATAGAGTAAATGAAGCTCAAGAGAGCGATGTTGACAGAGTGAGACAGGGACAGAGAATTTGAAGATTGAGAACGAAAGACAGCGACTTAGTAATAGAGTAAGAGCAGGACAAAGACAAAGACAGAGACACACAGATAGAAAGGAAAAGGCTGAGCAAGAAGATGCAGAAACTATAGACATAGACATATATCTAGATAGAGAGGCAGATTACACAGACAGATAGATAGAGATACATGAAGACTGACAGATAAACAGAGATAGAGAGATAGATGGCAGAAAGACAGACAGAAATACTGATTGAAAGTGCGCGATTAACGAAAAACGCAGTTAGGTTGTGAAAAAGTTAAATAAGCATAAGAAAGAAAAAGCGTCTCAAAACGCAGGAATTAACGAGAAACAGATAGAGAGAGAGAGAGAGAGAGAGAGAGAGAGAGAGAGAGAGAGAGAGAGAGAGAGAGAGAGAGAGACAGACAGACAGACAGACAGACAGACAGACAGACAGACAGACACAGACAGACAGACAGACAGACACACAGACACAGACACAGCACACAGACACAGACACAGACAGACAGACAGAGACACAGACACAGACACAGACACAGACAGAGATACAGACAGAGACAGAGACAGAGATATATACAGAGACAGACAGAGACAGACAGACAGAGACAGACAGAGACAGACAGAGACAGAAACAGGCAGACAGACAGACAGAGACAGAGAGAGAGAGAGAGAGAGAGAGAGATCATATGAGCGTCAGAGATACGGATAGAGTGGCATAGACTCAGAGATTGGGAGCATATATGATGCAGAGATTTACAATCTGCGTTTTCGAGACGACCATAGGCCATCTTAAGGAATACTTTAAATGAAAAGTGAAACTGCCTGAGACACTTGCAGAAAACGGAGTACCCAAAAGCTATGACAATAGATAGGAAATGTGACGCATTTGGCTCATCACATTTCTCACACAAGACATCAGCGAACAACAGTTATCACATCAATAACATTCAGTGCTTAATTCAAGAATAGGAATAAGTTTACATTAAGTTGCATTACATGAAATTAAAAAAACTGCTTCCAGTTCGATAACTCATTGCCTGGGTTGAACACAGATCAGTCTTCCAACTCCTTAATCGACCCACATCAAGCCGCTTCATTCAACACAATCCGCAGTCCTTGCTGTTCCTTTCAGAGAGACCTACAGTCAGACACAGACGGTGTTAGAAACAGATAAGCACACAGACCTATATATATACAGACCTACAGTCAGACAGAGACAGCGCTAGAAACAGATAAACAAACAGACCAACAGTCCTTTAGTCTGCCTATCTGTTTCTCTCGCTGTCTGTCTCCTTATCTGTTTCTCTCACTGTCTTGAGTCTACGTGATTTGACAGACAAAGACAGTGCTAGAAACAGATAGGCACCTACAGACCTACAGTCAGACAGAGACAGCGCTAGAAACAGATAAGCAAACAGACCAACAGTCCTTTGGTCTGCCTATCTGTTTCTCTCGCTGTCTACATGTCTCCTTATCTGTTTCTCTCACTGTCTTGAGTCTACGTGATTTGACAGACAAAGACAGTGCTAGAAACAGATAGGCACCTACAGACCTAC
>JACEVL010002090.1:0-22005 GCA_020284085.1 Aporrectodea caliginosa
CGACAAAGTCTGTTTGATATTTTTACACGAGAGCGGGACACGGTACCGTATACCCGACTGGTTAGACTCGTTAGAGTCTCGCCTTATAACTCGGAGATTAAGGGCTCGAGTCTAACATGAGACGGTAACTGTGTAGGGATCTTCGGAAAATCTTTCACTCACAATGGCTCAGAGCCATCGATTGATGCTTGGTCATTCGACAGTGGCACTTGATAAACAGGCACATAATAATACATACACACACACACACACATAATAATAATACATAATATTATTATAATAATAATAATAATAATTATTACTATTATTATTATTATTATTATTATTACTATTATTACTATTATCATTATTACTATTATTTACTATTATTACTATTATTATTATTATTATTATTATTATTATTATTATTATTATTATTATTATTATTATTATTATTATTATTATTATTATTATTTATTATTATTACTATTATCATTATTACTATTATTTACTATTATTACTATTATTATTATTATTATTATTATTATTATTATTATTATTATTATTATTATTATTATTACTATTATTTACTATTATTACTATTATTACTATTGTTACTATTATTATTATTATTATTATTATTATTATTATTGTTATTATTATTATTATTATAAACTCTACTTTACATTATCACTGAAATTGCAGATTAAATTTCACACCTTTAACGACCCTGGCAGTCGTAAGGAGCCCTTAACAAGTTTGAAAAATAATAGCAGATGAAATTCCACACCTTTAAAACGTTGCCTTCCAGTGCTATAATAAATGTCAACCGCCTTCCATATGTGATTACTTTATCAATATCGGTGACTTAAAAAACGATGTTAACGACACTGGCCGTCTTAAGGTGCCGCTAAACAATGGAAAAATAATAAATAGGAGATGATATTTAAACTTTTAAAGTGCCGGTATCACGAAATAGAGTATCCGTCCTAGGACTATCCGGGGGGATGAATGAATTTATCCCCCGGATGGACTATACCGGTATAGAGTATCCGGGGGATAAACCATTTCTATCTCCCATCGTGTGAAATTTACCCCCGGGGGATAAAAATGCACAGGTATAAGTTATTATTTTTTTAATGCGTATAATTTATGAATATTATATTATAATCAAAATCCAAAGCCAGAAATATTTAAAGCAATTAAGTGACTAGTCTAAGTGAGCCTTCAAGTTCAAAAGTCCATTTTTAAATGTGCACTTTGAAGCACTTTTCCACTAAAGTGAGTGCGTTCTTTCGAATCAGATCATAAATTCAGTTCAACTGCTTTTGAGGGCGAATAATTTTTGACGTATTGATTATAGAACTGACAACAAGCAGTACACACCACATTTCATTAGTTAATCATGCTTTTTAAATTCAGTCTTAATGTTTTCTGCTTTGGCACGTTTGTGCAAAAGTTGTTCAAGTCAGCTTGTTTCCTTTTTGCGTATAAATCTTTTCACTCAGTGACACCACTATGGCATTGCACTGCGGACCATTCCCAATAATTGAGCGTCACTGATCAGTGTGCACTGCGAGAGGCACTATATAAATTTATAGATACGCCTACAACAATTATACCTGAGGCACTTTTCCAGTGGCGTGAGGGCATTGCTTCCAGAGGTCCCGAGCAGTGACGTAACGAAGAGGGCAGGGTGAGTCATTTCTATCATCCTGCAAATTTTCTTCTGTGTCAGGACACCGAAGTTCGTGTCGTTTAAAAGAAGGAAGACAAAATCATGACTGTTGATATTTGTTTTTCTCCTTTTATACACTTCCATCGCATCAAGACCTTCACGCAAGTAATTATGCGAATGGACTTACTCTGAGGCATTGCTTAAATAACGTGAGATTACAAGAGCACACAGAACACAAGAGCCCCTGAAGTGGGTTCGTTGCCTCAAATGGCTTCAATGGCTCTGCTGGTGTACCTATAGATACGAAACGACCGATATCAAGCGCGAGCTACTAAGGCACCTAATTAGCACCTTATTCCCTTATCAGTACACTAGCTGTCGTTTGTGACTGCTGATATTTGTCTTCCTTCTTTTATACACTTCCATCGCAACAGAACTTCACGCAACTAATTATGCGAAGTGGATTAACTTTGGGGCATTGCTTAATTAACGTGAGATTACAATAGCACACAGAACACAAGAGCCCTTGAAGTTGGCTCGTTGCCTCAAATGGTTTCAATGACTTTGCTGGTGTACTCATAATATATATACGAAACGACCGATATCAAGAGCGCGCTACCAGTTCACCTAATTACCACCTTAATCCCTTTTCATGACACTGTCTTAATTGCATTTTATCTGAAATCCCCTACGTTGCCTCCGTTCTTTCAAGGATTCAAGTAGGCCTAATTACGTCACTATTTAATGTCATCATTTGAGAAATAAATAGCACAGTACCAGAAATAAAATTTATAAAAGGTATTTGAATTTCTAAACTGATATATATTACTCCATAATTATGAAGTTTTATATACATGTAAGTAAAAATTGTAAGTAGGCCTTCCAGTTTTAATAAAGTAAGCTAGTCTACACTCTATACTCAAAAAGTTTAGTTTTTATAATTATGTTAGTTTATGTTGGTCAGCATGCATGGACTAGCCTATGTGGACTTATGTTTACAATTTAAATTAGAAAAGATTTCAATATTTTTAATTTCTCAATTTTTTATTAAAAAACATATAAAAATAAAATAATTGTTGTAGATTAATGTTACTTAGTTGGGTCGTTTGCTGATTAAAATTAAATTGTTTAAATACAGTTTTACTTTCAAAATGCAGTACAATAATTATATAACAGAGTGAAATTATTTTCTAGTTTCTTTTGTCCCGTTTTTTCGTGTTTTATTTGTTGTTGTTGAAAAGACTACGTTTTTCGTTTATGATTCAGTTTTAAGTTTTAACCGTTTTTACCAACTATGGTTCTAAATTGACTTAAATAGCACAATTTGTAATTAAGTTGCAGGGGGATACTTTTTGAATGGGGGATGATTTCGTACGACTCATGGGGGATACTTTCGCACGAGGGGGATGGTCCGTCACGTTCAGATTCATCCGGCCGGATACTTCATTTCGCTAAGGGGATACAATTCTAATGGGGGATACTCTATTTCGTGACACCGGCTAATATGGCTATCTATATATGCTGTAAAAAGGAAGCGTAGTATGACCACGCACTATATAACACAATGAGGAACATATAGATTGAAACCAATAGACTTGTATGGCTTTTTAGTCCAATTGCTGATAGAGTGATACTCTAAAAAGTTCGCTTGCTTGATTTGTCAGAAATGCAATGTGTATGTGTGTATGTAGGCCTATGTATGTATGAGCACTTGTTATAGCCCCCTTCAAGATTTCTACTCAGAGGAGCTCCCGACTGTAGCGCGGACACTGAATCGGAGTTTCACGCCGACGCTCATGAGCAATTGCGAGTGAAGGACTTGCCCAGGGTCCTACGTGGCGGCTTGAGGTGGATTCGAACCCGCAACTCTCCGGCTGCAAGACACCGAGCATACCCCTACACCACCGCGCCCCACATATGGAAATGACCAGGCCTGAAAGATCTTAACTAATAGCATCGAAACGTTGGAAGCACCTTGAAATAACAAATCCGAGCTCCAAGAAGACAGCTAAACTTTGGAGGAAGCGTAAACAACCATTTGGCAGCGATGGGTACGAATAAACGATCTCCATTATTCTCGGTCATTTGTCAAGTCCTTTGCTCCCTTTGGTGTTAGTCCAAGTGATGCTACGTCCTCATTTATATTACCAATACAACGTAGATAGCAGAATGAGAAAGAAGAGTAATTGAAGCATGTAAGTCTATGACGAGGTATAGTTAAGCATAGAGGAGGAGGAGGAGGAGGAGGAGGATGAGGAGGAGGAGGATGAGGAGGAGGAGGAGGAGGAGGAGGAGGAGGAGGAGGAGGAGGCCGATGTTGTTGAGCAGTAAGAGGAGCGAGAGGAGGAAATATGAGGACGAACGTCGGTCTCGTTTCGATTGTCTCCTTGAGCATCTGCTTGTCTCATTATTCAGATGAATGGCTTCAACTGTTGACATTAACTGTAAATCGGCTTAAGAAGAACAGTCCCTTGAACACCTCTTTTAAGTCTGACATTAGCCCTATAAGTTATATCAGACGAAGGCAAGCTGTCATCTTACATAGAATCTGCGTGATCATCACCAAACATATTAACGCCGCCACTATTTGCACTCTGAATGTGCCACTCCCAAGCCTGGATAAAGGAGGAGGGCGACGCTAATGATCTTTGGTATCACAGTGTCGTTATACTTATACTGAAACTACTACTACTACTGCTGCTGCTGCTGCTGCTGCTGCTGCTGCTGCTGCTGCTGCTGCAGCTGCTGCTGCTGCTGCTGCTGCTGCTACTACTACTACTACTACTACTACTACTACTACTACTACTACTACTACTACTACTACTACTACTACTACTTCTTCTTCTTCTCTGGTAAATTGACAAACCGGTGTAGTCTCCACGCCATGCGGAGACCGAGGTGTTTAAAAAAGTTTTATTTTTGGCGCTAAAGTTAATATTTTTGCATATTTAAGTTCTTGTGTAATGGAGATTGCGATGGCGTGAAGCTTTTTTCAAAATTTGTAATTTACGTGGGTAAAATTAGAAGTCAGACTTTGATCGGAAACCGGTGTTCTATAGTACTATTATAGAGGATTTTGTAATATAGACCGAATATATTTCTATATTCGTAATGCATACATTTTCAGGATTATGGAAAAGCCGGGCTTTTAGTGAATTAGTTACTAATTAGACCTGTAATAATGAGTTTGAAGTTTCATATGAAAACGGGGTCCGGTTGTAGTTGTCATCGCCCTGAAAGGTAGGCTAAGTGGCAACCATAAATCAAACCAATCTGAAGCCCAATGTGACGTATCGTCAATCTCTTTATAATATTAAAATACAAAGGAATGGAATCGACTACCACTTTCTCTTCGTAGCTCAACTTCACTTCCTTCCTTCAAAAAGCGGTTCAAAACTCACCATTTCTCCTTGGGTTTCAAGGATTTAGAAATCTAAGTGCATCTTCACCTGGCGGCTGACTATCCGCGCCTCAGATTCACATTTTGGTGTGACCGTGCGCGCGTTACAAATTTAATAATAATAATAATAATAATAATAATAATAATAATAATAATAATAATAATAATAATAATAATAATAATAATAATAATATAAACCTTAATTATACTCATAGCATGGATAATCAAGATTTAGAGAATTTTGCCAATCTTGTAGCACTACTCCTTGAACAGGAAGATTGTTCTTCTTAAAGTTGCGGATTAGATACTTGACCTTTTCTATAAATTATTTGGTGAGCCTTATTAGGTGGTGATGCAATTCAATATATAGCCCATGCTTACCTGAGTTTAGACTCTACAGTCATTTCTTAAGAGTTCTGGTGTTTGTTTTTTTCCTTTGTAGTGTGCACTGTTAATATGTTTCTTGTAGGCTGTCTATCTCAAGACTAGTCTATTTTTGGTAAAAGTGCATTTTAGCGTATTTTATTGATAGTGAAGGTAGAATCGCATTTTTGCGTATTTTATTACTTTAATGATTTTCATGATAACTGTAATGAATCCAGCTTCTATTTAAGCAAGATTCCTTTCATCAATCCCACTTCTATCTAGGCTAAAATTATATTCATCAATCCCACTTCTATTTAGCAAGAATCTTTCGTCAATCCAACTTGTATTCGACCAACGCTGACTCGCCATGCAATAGCGAGTCATTTACGACACCAACGTACACTCTTTTCATCAATCCAGCTTCTATTTGATAAAATAACTAGTTTCATCAATCCAGCTTCCATTTAGGGAGACACGTAATAGAAATAATAAATAATCGTAATCGTGAACTCGATATTTCTAGAGCGCCCTCAAAAGCAAAGTCGCGGGAACCAGCTTATTCACAGGCGCTTAATCAAAACAGAATCGATAGGCGGGGGGGTCAAAATCAGTCAGTCAGGCAACTGACAGTCAGACGGCTAAGGTGGATGATTTTTTAGAGTTTAAATGGCTAGGGAGGTGAGGGGAGGAGAAGGAATCGGGAGAGGATTTGTGAAAAAGCAGTGTTTTGAGTTTTGAATGGAAGACCTGTGGAGAGATAGCAAGAGGTGAGGCTTTGGTGAGTTCGTGGGATGGATCGGATATTTGTCGTAGCACAGGCGGGTGTTTGTTCCAAAGAGGCGGCACAGCTATGGCAATGGAGCGATTTGCAAATTTAATCGATGAGGTGACGGAAGGGCGGAGCAGTGTGAGGGTGGAAGATGAACAAAGGAACAAAACGACTCAGCTATTGAGGAAGGTGGAAGAGAGTTTGGAAGTGGGCTTGTGGAGTTCTGATGGAGGAGTTGGTTAATAGTTTTCCAGAGAAGGCGAGGATTAGAGGAGCGGGATTGAACTAGTGAGGACTGAGGAGTAAAACCTCTTTTTAGCCGTAGCCAGAAGGTGATGGTATTCATTTGTGGCTGATTTTAGGGTAGATAGAGGAATGCAGGGCATAAACCCCCTGGACATCAACCCCCGGACATCAACCCCCCAGTTTTAGCGAGGACATCGACCCCCCCGGACATCAACCCCTCATGTTGTAAAAAGATCCAGGACCTAGGCCTGTCTTCACTATACCGTGAGAATACCGACTTCAAGCATTTCTGCGGAATGATGCACTCTTTGGCCTTCTTACCCGTGGCTGAGGTACCCGATGGCATGACTTTTTTACGAAGCTGCATGCCAACAGGAGATGGTTTGGAAGCCGTCGCCGATCTCCTAGACTATTTCGATTCGACGTACGTGAACGGAACAGTCCGAACAATCAAGCGTCCGGCGAACACCCACGGGATTGAACCGATAAGAATCAGAAAGATTAAACCAGTCTTTCCTCCTAATGAATGTTCACGCGCCCCGGCAGGCTGGCTTATATGCATCTTTGCTGACTTTATTAAAGTAATTTGTAATTTACACTTCATTCAATTACAAATTACATGCAATATTGTAATTGAAATACAATTTCAATTACTGGACTTAAAAGGTAATTCAATTACAATTACAATTACCGAATAATGATAATAATAATAATAATATTTTCTTTATTAAGCGCCTGACAAACGCACTGCGCTGTACATTTAGGTTACATGTTATGCAATTTAAATCTTAACTACTAACAGAACAGACAGCCTGCAATAGAACTTGTAATTCAATTACTTAATTCAATTACATGTATTTCAATTACTGAACAACACTGACCATAACGAACAAATACTACTAACTATAACTGTAACTATAACTAAAATAAGAAACCATTAACCATAACTGTAACTGTAACTAAAATAAAATCTGTAAGGAAATCACACTGCGTTAAAATGGCATGGGCTGTGTGTCTCTACTTCAACACATACGCCTCTTAAAATGGATCCGATTTTCGGCTTTTGGGAGGCGCCATCGGCTTATGCCTTCTGCTTCAAACGCAACGACAACATAAGTCACTAAGTAATAATAATTATTAATAGTCAATTACACTACTATTATTACATGACCTTTAATATTCGATCTTATGTGACGTAGGCCTATCTATACGACGCGAACATGACGTAATCTATAAACTTATTATTACGTCATCTCGAAAATAGTTGCAATGCGCATGCCTCACTGCAAGTTGCCATAGCGCGTCAAACGGTCGAACGAGTCTTACAAGAATATTCTCGAATTTTAATTTTATAATTTATAAGGCTACGATTCTTTCGAATTTCTTTGACTTCGAGCGCTATTTATTCGATTTATACAATTGAAGACTGCTAACGAAACGATATTTGACAGAATAGTTCGTCATTGACGGTAAATTTTAATTGTTCATCAGAGTTCTTGACAATCTCTGGATCGAAAATTTCAGCGCTTAGGCCTAAGCTGCTGGAAGCCTGGAACCAGTCGATAGAAGGAAAGATGAATCTCGCACGCAAGTCGAACAGGTATAGTGCAGTAGAATAAAGTCAACAAAGAATTTAAACTGAAATAAGAAGTTGGCCCAATCGTTACTTCAATCTTTCGGTTACTCCGTTTCGCCCAATAGTTAATCTTTGCATAAAGACTTAGTTTTAGACCTAGACCAGTGTTTCTTAACCATGTGTTCGACCGAACCTCTGGGGTTCGGTGAGCCAGTTCCAGAGGGTCGGCAGAGGTCCTCTGAAATATATACGCTAAAAGCAACTATTACTCTTTTCTTGTATATTTATACCACATTTTGATACAATTTTATATTTTCTTTTGTTCCATTAGTTAAAAAATTATTGTTCAAACTTGAGGGGTTCGGTGAGTGGTCATGGATATCTATTGGGGTTCGGCTCCCTTGAAAAGGCTAAGAACCACTGACTTTGACTTAGGCGCAGCCTTTGAGAAGTCTAGTACTACATGTAAAGTTAGATAAAATTGGACAAGGCAAGGTGAGAGACAACAAATTAGAGGTGAAGATATGTAAGTCAAGATGAGGTACAGAGCTAGCGCTATAGGATTTTACTTAATGATCGAAGGAACCAATGGAAGTAAGTAAGTAAGTTAGTGTAGGCTTAAACATAAGTGTTACCTTAAATCTCTGGATGCCGCAGAATCACATTGGTCTTTTCTTATTTATCTATTTCAAAGCAAGCAGGCACTGTCTTTGCAGATTTGGAAGACTGTTCTGGAGCAGTCTTCCATTAAAAAGTGTGAAACATTTTAAAACTATCCTGCATGTTTGTAGATATAGGCCCTATGTTAGATAGTTACGTTTAGCGCCCTTTTGCAATTATTTAAAGGCGTCATGCAAATAGACGATTATACGTACATATGTACATGCATGCATGCATGCATGCATACATACAAGTCATACATACATACATACATAAATACATACAGGGCCGGATTAACCACGGTGCTGATTGTGCTGCAACAAAGCCGTAATCCAACACGATCTCGTAAAATTGCCTGTGATATATTCCAGATATGCATCCTACGCCACAATCCCAGGTCCGAAACTCATCTACGTACAGCACAAGCAAGCCGAGACCGAATAAAGCGCAACTGCAGCCGCTGATCCAGTCCCAAGAGCTCGTCACACATCGATGACCATCCACCCCAACTCAAATAAAACGCAACAAACTCACGAAAAAAAACCGCAACAAATCACTCGTAATCCAATAGGAAAAACTGTGCGCCTTGATCTCAACTCCCGAACCGCCGCCGTGATGAAACACCAACCCAGAGCATTCAGAAGAGAGGGAGCTGAAGGTCCGAAGAATCCAATCGAAGGGGAAAAGGACGAACTGGACAGATACATCTTCCGTTCGAAAGATATGCACAGCTCCAGAATGAAATGAAGACTCACCGCCGTCATCCCTGCAGAATAGAAGACTCGCATGCTGAAAAGGTGACAGAGGTGAGGTAAGAAGCGTTTGATAATAATTTTAGCGTTTGATAACTTTTATAGTACCATTATCATAACAGCGAAGAGTTCAGTCTATGGTCGATTACCTATGTGCCTGCCTTCTTGCCTTCCTGCCTGCCTGCCTATCTGTCCGCGTCTCTGTCTGTCTATTGTATTTCCCGGTTGATGATTGCATATAGCATTAACTGAGCAGGTGAGAATTACACGCCACGCGGTGGTTCTCAACTGGATCCTTTGATAACATATTGCCCAACCACATAGTTTATTATTATTTTAAAGTTGATAGAGGCCGATCTCAGCAGTTTCAGAATCCACCTCTCTGAGGGCTGTTCTTAATAGATATGTCTAGATTTACTGACCGTAAATTGTCAGTGGGAAGATCAGACGGCGAGAGAAAGGAATGACTACAGGATCTCGCATAGGCCTATATGCCCGCGAACATGTCTCAGTGACGGACAGTCGGCTTTTCATTTCCCTTGTGATGACGTTTGTGATAAGGCTTGGCGTTGTAATTGTAGATGTGACTGAACATTTATATAGCGCCGCTAACAGAGCGAAACATGAGGGACGCTCTTTTCGCTAGCCTATGCGATGATAGATGTCATTAAGGCCTACACTTTTACATCTGTTAAATAGCAGAACAATTGTACTGTATTGTATTTATAAATTTATGAAGCGCCTCTCACAGTGAACACCAATCAGAGGCAGTGGCGTAACAACCTAGCCGGGGGCCCTTGGACATTCTAAGCTTGGGGCCCTTACCCATTATGTGTCTACATGTATGTACGTAAATAATTGAACATTTAGGCCTACAATTATAGCGCCATTTCATGATATAATTATACTCAGAGCAGGGGTGCAAAAAACCAAGTTTTTTTCAAAATGAAAATTGTTTTATGGTTTTTTTGGGTTTTTTTTTCTTGTTTTTGTTTTTAAGATTTTTTATTTGGATTATAAAACTCATAAAAATACCTTAATGCCGTTCAAATAATCAGATGCATATAAATGAAATTAACTACAACAGTAGAACCATAGAATATCATAAAACGAAATTAACAACGACCATACAACAATTGCCAAGAGAGTTGAAGAGACGTAAATTTTCTCATTTCTAATTTAAAATTTGTTAAAAACCAAAATCACCGAAATTTGCGTTTTATTGGTTTTTTGGGTAAAAAAACAAAACAAAAACAAAAAACAAAGCCTTTAACAGCTCTGATATTAAATGTCTTTATGAACGAATATATTACATCAGTTATCAAAACAGTACACAGTAAGCTGAAAGAGCCACCATGGCTGCCTACACAGTAGGCCCTAATGTAGTAAACATGTCTAGACTGTAGGCTATAGTCTGTAGTTCCTCATTCGAATTTGGCTATTCTAGCTTTCTGTTCGCAAATGTGTCTATCAAGTCCCTTTCGGCATTTAAGAAGTTGAACGGATCATTAGAACAGAATTTTGTCAAGAGCTGTAGACTTGTTTGGATGATTGTCTCAGTGGGCACAATCACAGCTTTTAACAGGAAGCTAGGAAAATTGGGCTAACATGGATAAAATTAAGTATGTTCAAAGTTAAATTTAAGTGGTTTTAAAACAGAATAAACGTCTTCTATAACACTTAAAACTCTTGTTGTGTTAAGTCGTCAATATTAAAATTATGAATTCGCTAGATGTGTTTTTTACATCATGTAACTGAAGAGCATTTATTGACATAATGTGACTTTTCCTAATAATTATTGTCACAGAAAAAACGGACAAAAACTGCATTAAATTTTTCAGTTTTAAAAGCTTGGGGGCCCTTTGGACCTCGGGGGCCTCTGGACTTTGTCCACCCTCGTTATATGGCTGTTAAGCCACTGATCAGAGGCGCTCACAGTGTGAGAGATACCGAGCGAAACATTGTAGCACGAACAATGCACAGTAAAGTAGAAGGTTCATCAGGGGCAATCCGATGCGCACAAGTGGAATCAAATAACGGATTCTCATCAACAATACACTAGATTACACTATGTGACGCATAACATAGCGCCTTTTGAGTCTGCTACTTCACATGACTATTTAGCTCGTCTAATTGTTTAAGTCCGTTTTAAGATAATTTGAAAGTGTTTGCTGAAGAGAATTAAATGCAACAGCACGTACATACAGCGGAAGAGTGTTTCAAGAGGAAGATCCGAGACATGAGGCTCGAGACATGAGTCGGCTCAAGTTGATGGACGGAAGCGCTGCACCTGCATGGCTTCACGAGCAGCTGAGCGAAACGATCGCTGACCTGCTTGACCTTACATATAATTATGTAGGCTATGTCAGGGCGTGCCGACAAAGCCTTAATAGTGCACTAGTGCATCTATTATATGTAGCTTAATCCCTTTTATAATGACAAGCTGTAATACATATCGCTAGGTTAGCCTAGGTGACGGTAACGTAAAGTGTCCATTTATATTGCATGAATATTAAAACAATCAATCAACGTCCTTGCGACAAAAGGAAACCAAACAAGGCTCCATCGCAGGGAATCTTGTACTTTATTCTTTTCTGTAATGATACTGCAATCTGTCATAACGTGTAATAATATTAATCTTCGTGGATTTCCTGTGTTTCTTTAGGTACCGGTGAGGCGACGGAGGCGATATGGGATGGGTGTGACGAGATTGAGGCGAGAAGGCATGGGTGTGACGAGATTGAGGCGAGAAGGCATGGGTGTGACAAGATTGAGGCGAGAAGGAATAGGTGTGACGAGATTGAGGCGAGAAGGAATGGGTGTGACGAGACTGAGGCGAGATTGTGATGGGTGTGGCGGTTGCCCTAGGCTCTGTCGTGTGTTTTGCTATGTATTAGGGGTTTATTTGTTGTAGTCCTGGCGGGCCGCTGGCGTGGTGTTAAAACCCGTAAGCTCATTGTGGCAGGAGGGCCTCTGGCGTGGCATTAAACCCCGCAAGCCCCGTATTATTACTTTTGAATTTGTTTTTTATTTTCTTAATTTTGTATTGTCTTGTCGATGAGCCTAGGGATGAGAATGAGGATGAGAGGGAAGAGGGTAGGAGAAGAAAGAAGGGGCAGAGGGATGAGAATGAGGATGGGAGGGACTGGGTTAGAAGGAAGAAGGGGCAGAGGGATGAGATTGAGGATGAGAGGGACTAGGTTAGAAAAAAGAAGAGGCAGAGGTTGAATCGAGGCAGGGCAACTACAGTATAGAATCCGACAGAAGTTCTACTTAAAGACGATAAAGATCAACCGAAGGTACAGTATATCGGAAGTTTAATGTATGCAAGAGCTGATGAGATCAAATGCTAATTATTTTATTATTCTAGTCTAGTAGGTATATACACTGATATGGACTTTGAGATGGACTCATACGAAATGCTCCGTCTCTCTGTCTCTCTCTCTCTCTGTGTGTGTCTGTCTGTCTGTCTGTCTCTTTCTTTCTCTCAAATTGCCTCTAATTAAAGTATTGACGTCTAGCACACTAATCTAATATTATTCATTCATTCATTTATTTATTTATTCTATGTCTCCCTGTCTGACTCTGTCACTGTCTCTCCCAGTCTCTGTCTTCTGTATCTCTGTCTCTATCTTTCTCTCGACATACATGTAAGGCTGAGACACGTGTAACCGTGGTCACTGGTCCATTTTGCAAGGCTATACGAGACGGTCTTTCGGTTGGTCTGCAGTCCATTTAATACTGTTCGGTAGAGGAGTGAGGGGAGAGGGGAGAGGGAGAAACAGGAATGAAGAGAGGATTTCTTCAGGAGGCACATGTTTTGTCACATTAGGGCGCAGATGTTCTGCGAGTAATAGGTTAGTTTGCAACAAAGAGGAATGTGTCATTTGACTAACTTCTAAACTTTTTGCAGAGTTCTGCAACGAAAAGAAGATGACGAATATCAGACAAGTGCAATCATCCAATCGAGATGTGACGCAAAGGAAAACAGACGATATTCCGCTCTGAGTAATTCTTGAACGAGAGGACTTTTGAGATGGTTTTGGGAACGATTATCCTGACTGGAATTTTCGAATCTTAACTCGATTATAAAAACAATTCGACTACGTGGTGCAGGCTATCTACGAATCAACGTTCTTTGCCTAAAAAATATCGACCATTATTGAATTGTGTGTTGTTCGTTGTAAAATTACAGTCGCTTTCCTAAATTTCACAGGTTGATATCAGCCGTTATATATCCAGCAGAAAGAGCGGTACCTTCTTGGCTGCACTCCATCCTCCTTGTCTGATCTATTTCGACCTGTCTCCAGTGTTGTATCGATTACATTGCAAATGTAATTCAATTATAATTGCAATTACATGCTTGTAAATGTAATTGAATTGCAATAAATTACAATTACTTGATTGTGAAAGTAATTGAATTATAATTACATTTTAACTGTAATTCAATTGATGATGATATTCGTTTTATTTTCTGACAGGTTGACAGACCGCAACCAGTTACAATAGAAATATGTTTAAATACTGAAATCAAAAGCAAAAAAAAATCAGACAGGTGTGCAGTCAGGTGAGACCTAGGGCAACCGCTTGTAAAGTACACGAGGGATAAAGTTCTTAATATCTTTGGCAGGCAGTTCAAAGTTATGACGTCTTGGGCGGAGGTTGTATCGTCGTTGTACGATTGGTGGAAATAGCCCTCGCAAGACATGGCAGTCATTCCTAATAACTGCTTGGAGCAGTCGCTCTTCAGCTGCACCCACCATCTCCTCTACACCCGGCGATCGCGGTGGTAGGAAACCCATCCTCTGCATTCTCTGCACCAGACGCTCAAGTCTGGAACGGTCCTCAGCGCTGGCGTAGCCCCACCAGGCAGGTGCAGCATAGAGGAGACGGGCCACAGTGGTGGCCCTAGCCACCTCGTGTAGACCAGTTTGGGACAGGCCGTGCGTCCTCAAGACCCTCAACGCGTGAAGCGAGCCTGAACACGCACTGAGAATGTCACAAACGTGGTTGGTTGCTTTCAGATCGCTGCGGATGGTGACTCCGAGAATGACCATTGAGGTCACTCGCTCCATGCCGATCAGAGGTGGTGGAAGCATCTTCTTAGCGCTCCGACGGGTGATCAGCATCTCTCGCGACTTGCTGGAGTTTAGCCGTAGATTGTTTAAGGCAGCCCACGCCGCAACATTGTCAAGTTCCTCCCGTACAGTCGCCCTCATCGAGGCGCCAACGATCAGGTAGGTATCGTCCGCGTATTTTGCGAGCTTGTTCTGAGCATGAACTGGCTGGAGATCGGAGGCACCGACAACATAGGAGGCAGGGCCCACTCCGGAACCCTGCACTACGCTGGCGTTGATGGGAGCCTCAGCTGAATTACCAATTCCTTTTCAATAGTTCCTTTAGAATTGGCAAATGATTTATAATTTTTTCAATCATTTTAATGTACTCTATTTTTAAACTAAAACAGTCAATGTGCCAAAGGCCTGTAAATTGTAATCTATACATTAAATTGTTTTATAAGTTTGTCAAGTATCCAAAATACGATTTACAATTATGATCGATTAAAACAAGTTAGGGTTTATTTGAATTTAGGAGTAGAAGTGTTTCAAAATGAGTCTGTTAGAGAACTTAGTTGATTGCGCATTTGTCCAGCAGTGCTAAGAGACTGGGCTCTGTTTTCTGTAGGCAGCTGCAGTAAGCTAGCTGAGAATCAGTGCATGACTGCTTGGATATAGTCTGATAATAATGGTCAGTCCTTGCCCTTGGGGTGTATCAAAGTGTGCTTTCGCAGAAAACCTGATGATCCTGCAGTGTTAACAGATTGGTGACTGATACGGTCGCTTCCAAGTTCCAGCAAATAAACTCTTAATATTGGATACAGCACGTAGGCCTAAGCAGGGCCGGTGTCACGAAATAGAGTATACCCTCCATACATGAGTATTAATATTAATATTAGCGAAATGGAGTACGTATTCGGTTTAATTTGCATTTTTGGCGGTTTCCAAGTGTATTCAGTCGTAGGCCTACTGTTTGGATTATTGTACACATGTCCAGCAGTGCTAAGAGACGCACAACTAGAGCTGATGATAGAAGCTCTGTTTTCTGTAGGCAGCTGCAGTAAGCTAGCTGAGAATCAGTGCATGACTGCTTGGATATAGTCTGATAATAATGGTCAGTCCTTGCCCTTGGGGTGTATCAAAGTGTGCTTTCGCAGAAAACCTGATGATCCTGCAGTGTTAACAGATTGGTGACTGATACGGTCGCTTCCAAGTTCCAGCAAATAAACTCTTAATATTGGATACAGCACGTAGGCCTAAGCAGGGCCGGTGTCACGAAATAGAGTATACCCTCCATACATGAGTATTAATATTAATATTAGCGAAATGGAGTACGTATTCGGTTTAATTTGCATTTTTGGCGGTTTCCAAGTGTATTCAGTCGTAGGCCTACTGTTTGGATTATTGTACACATGTCCAGCAGTGCTAAGAGACGCACAACTAGAGCTGATGATAGAAGCTCTGTTTTCTGTAGGCAGCTGCAGTAAGCTAGCTGAGAATCAGTGCATGACTGCTTGGATATAGTCTGATAATAATGGTCAGTCCTTGCCCTTGGGGTGTATCAAAGTGTGCTGTAAGATTGTAACAGCAATTTCAGCGGTGTAAGGATAGGATAATGTTGACAATTATGCTGCCATGCAATTATAATGCAGAGCAGTTTATTCAATTAAACGGGTGGCGTCAACCCGGCAGGCTGGCATCTCTGCTGACTTTATGAAAGTACTTCGTAATTTACACTTCATTCAATTACAAATTACATGCAATATTGTAATTGAAATACAATTACAATTACTGGACTTGAAATGTAATATTATTCAATTACAATTACTATTACGGAACTTGTGATTCAATATTATTACGTAATTCAATTACATATATTTCAATTACTGAACAACACTGCCTGTCTCTAAGCTCGGAACCCGTCGAACTCTGCGTTTTTCAGCAAGGAGGAGCTTTTGGCCCCGGGAGCTCACACTTCTATCGACAGAGCCGAGTCTTTTCAATTGTGGGTCCGTCCATCTGGAATGGCCTTCCACTAGACCGGCGATTGATGCTTCGGCTAAACTCACCTGCTTTTTATAAGGCTCTCAAATCACACGACGACATTGATATTCATTCATTCTGAGAATTTATATAGTGCCTCTTTAGGTTATCTACTCAGCGGCCCTAGCCTATTATGCTAATTGTCATTACGAACGAAAATATTAGCCTACATCAGTTCGCAGAAAACCTGATGATCCTGCAGTGTTAACAGATTGGTGACTGATACGGTCGCTTCCAAGTTCCAGCAAATAAACTCTTAATATTGGATACAGCACGTAGGCCTAAGCAGGGCCGGTGTCACGAAATAGAGTATACCCTCCATACATGAGTATTAATATTAATATTAGCGAAATGGAGTACGTATTCGGTTTAATTTGCATTTTTGGCGGTTTCCAAGTGTATTCAGTCGTAGGCCTACTGTTTGGATTATTGTACACATAACATTTTAAATTGCGTATCTTTAGTTTGTAAGTCGATCTGAAATCAATATTTACTTCGTTTTTGGTGATTTTACCTGGATTTTCACCGAGGCTATCGTGATGCGTATACCGATGGGGGATAGAATGGTTTATCCACCCGGATACTCTAAACCGGTTTATTCCATCCGGGGGGATAAATTCATACATACCCCCGGATAGTCCTAGGACGGATACTCTATTTCGTGATATCGGCGCAAGAGTATTTGGCGCCCTAGGGCTAGGGGCCTAGGCGAACCTGTCGCGCTGGCCCCCGGTTAGTGCGATAAGAAAACTAATTAAAATTTAATAAATAAACTTAATTAAAAAGTTATCCATAATTACAGTAGGCCTAATAGTCTGGAAACTGCATTAGCTATGCAGCTCATATGTTGTATGGTCTAACCCGTTTAATGGGAATTTAACATGTAAATATTAAATAATGAGACAGTGCACATTTTCATTTGAACACTTTGTAAGACATCCTCCGGCTGCGTCTACCAAATTTTCAAATAAAATCTCTTCATCTCGAGTCTAACTGCACCATTCTACCATCTGATGTCGTTCGTGACCTCGGTGTTCTGCTAGACAGCAGCCTAAACATGACTCAACACATCTCTTCCGTCGCCAAAGCATGCTATTTCCACCTTCGCCGAATCCGACAAGTGAAACGCTGCCTCGACGAAACCTGCCTCCGTATCCTGATCCAAGCTCTCGTCATCTCTACTGCAACTCTGTCCTGTCCGGTCTTCCTTCATCGACACTGCAACCCTTATCCTCAGTTCTACACACCGCCGCTCGCCTAATAAAAGATCTTGGTCCAAGAGATCACATCACGCCTGCACTGAAACAACTTCACTGGCTTCCCATCCGCGCCCGTTAGGCTTATAATATATTTTCCTTGCAAGCGAGTTAAAGTACATAAGGTGCTTGCAGACTAAAACACTGCTATTAATGCCAGCAGTTCATCTTAATTTTCTAACTGAATGGCACTGGATCACGTTAAACACCTTTAAATGCATTACTATGTTACCTTAAATAATGGAAATTTGAAATTTTTAAAATCATTTTAACGACAAATAAGCTCCGCCACTGTTCGTAGGCCTACTCTGACAGTTACTGTACCAGTCACTAGCCTGAATAAATAAAGAGGATGACGCTAATGATCTCTTTTTGATCACATAGTGTCGTTAAACTGAAACTACTACACCTAAATCCCAGTGAACAACAACACATAGGCTGCATTCTACCATTGAAACGAGAGACGTGTTCAAGATAAATTCTGCCATAGGTGTTTGTTGCCATAAGATGTCGTTAAACTCTGAATCCAGTCATCCAATCGTCAATGGAAACTCCGCCACTCGCCGTAATTTGGCAGTGTCAGTCCCAAGCCTGGAGAAAGGAGGAGGGCGACGCTAATCATGTTTATTATGATACAATGTCGTTCAACAGCAACTATTCAGTTGTAGGAAGAAGTGCGACTAATGGTTAATACCATGGGCCTAAAGTCGGTCGAAACTGAGAGACTGAAGTCGTTGAGCGAAACGAATCGACGGATTTAATCGTATACGAAAACCATCTGCACAAAGACACGCATTTGTAGAAAAATGACGCGAGTGGAGCGACTACCAAATTACCCCAAATTACAAACAAATTACACCATATGTAATACGCTATGATGTAATTTAAAATCATATAAGACGTTGTACATTGAGCCAATTCGCTCGTTTCCAAAAGAGTTCGTCTTGATTTCTTAACAATGCTTCGGCTTAAACACCCTTTAAACATGTATCACTAAAGATATGAATAGTGTCGTTTTGTCCTCAGTTAATTGGTTGTCTGATGGCTAGAAATATTATGTCAATTGATAAAATCTACGGTCGTATCTGAAAAAAACGAAGCTTTAAATACAAAACCCATTGATTGGATTCAATCGTCTAGGACAGAGTTAAATAACAATCCAATAAAGGTGAAAGAGGATGATGATGATGATGATGATGATGATGATGATGATGATGATGATGATGATGATGATGATGATGATGACGATGACGATGACGATGACGATGACGATGACGATGACGATGAAGTGAATAGCAGACCCTTAAACACCGTCATCAAATCCATTATAGCAAATTAGTTGACCCCTTAGCAGGACTTGTCGTCTTTCCACCTTGCGACGTGCAGAAATGTTTGCTTTTAATGCAACGTAATATCGAGTTCTGAGGTTCAACTCCACCCCAGGGCAGAAACTTATTTTAAGATTTCGGTTCTTGTGTGGAGCGTGATTGTCTTGAGCTTAAAATGCTGAACTGTCAACCGGGAGGTTGAGGGTTCAAGTACCCGCCAGGGCAGGAATTCATACCGAGGTTTCGGCTCCGCTTGAGTCCCCTAGCAAACTCATTCATTTATTCATTCATTCATTCCGGAAATTTATATAGCGCCTCTTCCAGAAGCCTACTCAGCTATAGTGAGTACACTGTCGGCGGGTAGAATTGACGGCAAGAGAGAGGACTGGCTATTGGCCACATATGCCGAGGCTGAGAAACTAAAGTCGATAGCACTTCATATCCATCGCTGACTCTCGGGGACTTAATGGACTGGATCGATAGTTGCTGTTTAACGACACTGTGTCATTCAAATATGAACAGCATTGCTCTTACCTTTCTCCAGGCTTGGGCTGGCGCTACTACATGTAGGGTAGTGGTGGAGTTTTAAGGAACTCCGAGTCTACTTTAGCAGGGCTCCCCCGTTTGGCATATGCGATGTACTTGGTCCATTAAAGCTACTAAATGGATGGATCCAGAGTTTAACGACAGCTTATGACAATAGAGGTCGTTGCCGTCGACGTAAATCAGTTTGGCATATTACAGAACTTAACGAGCACTATTTATATATCTCCGACGGAAAAATCAACTTTCAGGGCAGATACGCATAATTGATCCTTTGCGTTGAACACCTTTAAAACGCGTGCCTCTGATGATATATAAAAGCAATTTCGTTTAATCGGCAGTCCCGAGATCCACCGGAGTAATAAATTTAAAACAAGAGACAATAAGAATCTGTAATTATACTTATCAACGTACACGTGATTAATTAGAGTATCACCTGGCACGGGTGAGCAACTGAGAGAAGAAGGGATTTCAACCTTTTCACTTCATCCTCATTCGTTCACTCGTTCATTCGTTCATTCATTCATTCATTCATTCATTCATTCATTCATTCATTCATTCATTCATTCATTCATTCATTCATTCATTCATTCATTCATTCATTCATTCATTTATTGCTCTCATATGGCGCCCCTCCAGGATATTTCAAACCACAGGCGCTCCAGCCCAAATCCGACTATCGCGTCTGTGCATTGTTTTGCTAACTGATGTAATATTTTAGTTCGTAATCACACTTGTCATCACAATAGCCTAGCACAGAGATCGCCTCTGAGTAGATATCTTGAAGAAGTACCATATAAATTGTCAGAATGAATGAAGATATCTTATTATATAAAAATATGTAATGTCAAGTCACATTACATCACACTATATTACATCAGGTGTGACACAGTGGCTGATTGCTTAGAACGCTCGACATGTAAAGCGGACAGTATGGGTTCGAGCCTTGCCAAGGCAGTTACTGTGTAGGAACCTTGAGCAAGTCCTTCAATCACAATTGCTGAACGACGTCGATGTTTGTCGTATGGTTGCGTGCATTTTTTAGCTTTGGGAGGAGAGAAATATCGAAATACACTTTTTATTGCTTTTTTAAATTATATAATTATGAGATGGTGCCGTCATATTGAACAAATATGAGCACGCTAACGAAAGATCCTCTTTATTGCACAGTTGATTTATAATGCTCCGTTTACACACCCTTGAAATGCTTTTAAAAGACACAATATAAACTGGAAATTCCATTTATGTGTCGTACTATTTACAGACACAATCGGTTTTGAGCGGAATCGAAGAAAGAAATTTGATCTAATGACGTCAATTTGCCGTTGATGCTATAATTAATTAATTAATTAATAAATTAAGATAGTCGGGTTTGGGCTGGAGCGCCTGTGGTTTGAAATATCCTGGATGGCGCCATATGAGAGCAATGAATGAATGAATGAATGAATCAATCAATCAATCAATCAATCAATCAATCAATGAACGAATGAACGAATGAATGATTGAATGAATGAACGAATGAGGATGAAATGAAAAGGTTGAAATCCCTTCTTCTCTCAGTTGCTCATCCGTGCCAGGTGAAATAAAGACAAAACTTACATACTTACTTACTATGTACAACGTCCGTTCTCGCTGAAGGACTGGATCAATCGTCTACGAAATAGTGGTAATATGTATGATATGATATGATATGAGATAATATTGACACATGCTATGATACTATGCAACATTTATATATAGAATATAATAATATAATACAATATAATAAAATGTGAAATAAGTCAGTGCAGTCATTATTTTTATCACACCTCTTTTAAGTCGTTATTCCACGATATAAGTACTAATAGATTCGTTGTAGCTCAATGTGTTTTCCTCTCTCATTTTAACGGCACTAATAATAATAATAATCTTTTCTTTATTAAGCGCCTGACAAACGAACTGCGCTGTACATTTACAGCTTATGCAATTGAAACAATCTTAACTACTAACAGAACGGACAGCCTGCAATACAACGGCGCTAATAGCAGCCTACAAAGCATATCCGCCTCTACGGGGCTCGAACTGCAACTATATCGGTTTGGCTGTAACTCTATCGGTTTGGCTGCAACTCTATCGGTTTGGCTGTAACTCTATCGGTTTGGCTGCACTCTATCGGTTTGGCTGCAACTCTATCGGTTTGGCTGCAACTCTATCGGTTTGGCTGCACTCTATCGGTTTGGCTGCAACTCTATCGGTTTGGCTGCAACTCTATCGGTTTGGCTGCAAATCTATCGGTTTGGCTGTAACTCTATCGGTTTGGCTGCAACTCTATCGGTTTGGCTGCAACTCTATCGGCTTGGCTGTAACTCTCGT
>JACEVL010002091.1:0-21249 GCA_020284085.1 Aporrectodea caliginosa
TGCCAAGAGCAGAAGATAGCCAAAATAGACTATAACTGCTTAGCTCATTTAAATCAATTTTTACCAAGAGCGAAATTCAAGGATTTTATTATTGGGTGGCGGTTTAAATGCGAAGTCAACTTTCAAGAAAACGTCTTATTTGACCTAATATAACTCTACATGTAGTCTTCATTAATGAGCTGTTACATGTCAAACTCTTCTAATAACTATAACATCAAGAAATGTCTAAAGAACAGTGATTAGCTACAGCTACAAGAATATTAAAGTCACCCATAACAACGTTTTTCTTAGTATTGCTCAATTTATTTAGGCGAATAGTTCATTCAAATTTCTGTAAACCATTTCAATTCTTTATTGATTGTAATAGGCCCTATTTGGTTGGTGGAGGATCTGTTATTAGGCCCTACAATCGAATAAACCACAGCTAACCAGTCATCTCTAACAAAGTCGTCAGATTTTCTCACCGTCCTGCCAATTCGTCTCCATCGCATATTTCGATAAAAACAGATGTTAATACCTTGTGTCATCGATCACCTTATCGATCTTCTTGTTTCGGAACATCAGGCCTGACATTTCTGGTAAAAAACGCCGAAAAGAAATCTAAATTCGATCGTTTGCATTGAACGTTGCCGACAAATTTTTCAAATAAACGGGAAAACCTTCTGGCGTTGCCATAGTAATAGAGTTTACGTCATCAGTACCCTCTGTTTGACTAGATGACGTCATCAATCATTATTTAATGTCGATCACGTGCATCTTGTGTCCAATCATTTTCTAGCATTATTTCCATTATCCGGTTGACTGCGCTTCCGCTCGTTCAATAAGGACGTTTATGCAATTCAGTAAGTATGTACGCAAAGCTTAGGCCTAATTGAAATAAATTTCTACTCAGGGCCGTCAAATATCTCTACAGCTTAAGGATATAATACATGCGTTGACAAATTTACGAGGTCTTTGAATATGCGTGGTTGTCAAAGCTTTTTTAATGGTGGCAATGTTTTCCAACAAGTGGCGGACCAGAATGCCAAGGGCGCCTGAGCCAAATGGGGGTATGGGTCCCGAGGAAGCTCGGTGATCCTGTCCCCAGACAATTTTGGTAAAACTAGATTTTAGGCCCCTAAATGTTGCATTTTTAACATACAAACAGTCAAATTAAGATTATGAAATCTTAATAGGCCTATTGATCTTCATTATCAGTCACGAACATCACAGAAATCTGAAAAACTCATTGAGCCTTGTTAAAATGTGATGTGAACAAAAGTAATAATGAAAATCCTCTATAGTGTAGTAAGGCTTTCGTATTGACTGGGGGCCGTCCATAAAGTACGTCACGCTCCAGGGGGTTTAAGAAAGTGTGACAGTTTGTGACAGGGGGAGGGGGTCAGGCCATGTGTGACGTCACACATTTATTTTTTAAATTTTATTTATAATTTATTTTTTATTTTTTAGTAGAATTTTATAGCTTTAAAAATAATTTTCAAAAATTTTTCTGAAACATTTTAATTAGTTTTATGTCAAAATAGCATGAAATGCATATCTCCTGAATGTGTTTTCACGATTCCTCTCGCTAGGAGCGCTAGTAATAATGCTGTTGCGAAGCCTTGTTTATGTAGTAGCCTTGCTTTCGGAAGTATTATTATTTCTATGTTCGAAAGTGTGACGTACTTTAGGGAGGGGGTCCGAGTTTTGTGACAGTTTGTGACAGGGGGGGGGGGGTAAAAATGGTCAAAAATAGCGTGACGTATTTTATGGACGGCCCCTGGCCTGTTGCTGGCACAGCATTTTCATTTTGCTTCGTACACAGTGAATAATGAAAATTTTGAACTTCTATTCTCAAATTGTGTAGTCTTTAGGCAAGGCTACGCGGGCCAGAAAAACATCGTCGGCGGGCCAGAATTGGCCCAAGGGCCCGCTTTGACACCTCGGCGTTACGATTTATTAATAGGCCCTGATTTAATTTTGTAGGCCCCTATATAACGTAGTCCGCAATGGAGAGGTTAATTGCAACCCCTTTAGGCTGTAGGTTTCCTACTCTCTTTGAAGTTAGTCTTGAGTTTGTATCTCCGGGAATTATACTTTTAGGCCTATAGGCTATAAGCTTAGATCGTATTTTACATGTAGGTCTTATAACAGTGTTGGGTATGGGAAATTTTATCTGGCAACCTCTGAGTCTCGCTGTCATATTTAATGCTCAGCAAGTCAAACAGAAACTGCTAGGCCTACGCTTTTCATTCCTGCACGGTTGAACATAATTTGGTACAGTCACTCTCTAAACCAAGTCACTGTTTCGATTAAACCCGGAACATTGATGCAGGCAGGAAACGCGGAACAGGACATAATATGTAATTATATAATTATAGAGCCTGAGCTTTATCTTACGGAGCCCCCAAAGTGCGATAGTAAGTTAATAAATGTAAATGTACATTGTACACGTTGTCTATGGTGATCGCAGCGTTTAAAGTGGGTGGGAACGCGTGGGAACGGTGTTCACACTGCTCTCAAAATTCTTTTTTGCTGGCGTTCCCACTGCTCACCATGCAATGGAACCGTGGTAGCACATGCGTTCCAATATAACTCTTATTCGAAGTTCCCACTGCTCACTCAAACCACTTTAACCACTGGGTGACCGTTCAGACCGTATGGCTTCGACCCTGATAATTTTTCACTGAATAGATGCAGTTAGAACCTTCACCACAGCCATCCATTTAAATGGAGGCCACAGATTCTCGTGTACGGACCATGGTAGCCCGAGATTAGAATCTCTGCAATAAGCCAAACGAAACTATAGAGTCTACTATACGCATCCTTTTGCGTGTCACTTTAGGGGCGTCGTAGAATGTCGGATGTGTCACCGATATAAAAGCCGTCTGCCTTTAAGCCTACCAGCGAAAAGCCTACAGGCCTACGCAAAACAGACATGACAACCGCACAGGATATGGTAAGATTCTAATTCAGTGTAGAACATACTCATTTAGAATGCATAGCGAGTAAGCTACACCCACTTTTGAACGCCCCTCGATCCAACTTGCTTCAACAGACAAGCGCGCAGCTGTCCGTTTTAATTCGTCAGGCCTACAGCGCAAAGGTCTATTATAATAGACATCTAGGCCGATCAAAGCCCACGCGCAGATGACTGCGCCAGTGACGTCATGTGTGTGTAAATAGCCTTATCAGGTGCGCGTGGATTTTACGCAAGGGATATTCCTGTTTCCCAGAAATAGGACACGAATTGAACGTCGAAGTGTTTCGATTTGGATTAAAATTGAACGAAGGAATGCACTCCGTTGCTGCATGATTCGAAATCTAGACGCTGTGGATTATAATCGTAGCCTATACCGCCGAACACGAAGGTCTGTTCACTGTCAGTTGTTGATGTTAAATATACAGGCGTTACCAATGGCGAATAGGCCTAGGCTACACTTCCTGAATGGCGGGCTTATAGCCAACTGCGGATGGTTAATCCGATTCGATATTGTTCAGAAGGAGTTTGCGAAATTTATGCAGCTAAAGAGAGGCCCAGATGAACGTGGAAGGCTTTTTACGTGTTTTGCACTGGATGGGAGCCCTTGTTTTGAAAGGTTCTCCTATGACAACGATTGAGGAAGTTGATAACGAAACTCGAATCGCATAGCGTTACCTGTTTCGAATTGAGGTCGCGAGGGTTTCAGTTTTTGGTTCAGGGTCCAATCAAGGAGTAGTGCGTTTAACTGGTCCCAGTACATTCTCTGAGGTTTCCCTGTAGGTCCAATTCGACCAGGTTCTTTTAAGTCTCAAACTGGATAAGATCGTGGACTGCATGTGGTTTTGATGACATAGGTCACCATGACGACTGCGTGACTTAGGCGATGTAACAGCGTTAGCACGGCTCAGGCTGCGTGAATTCCTAGACCTACAAATAAATTATGCAGAATTTCTTTTATTTATAGCCAGTTAGCTAAATTTAGGTTTTAATAGATTCAGTGAAAGCCTTCACAATGGAGAAACCATACCCAGAATGACTCACACATCTACAAATGACACCAATGAACAACCAAACCAAATGACTTCGATGCAACTTATCAGAAGTAAGCTGCTTCTAAAGCTGCTTCTGAAGCAGGGGATGATGTTTTAACTATTGCAGCTACTATCTTTCCCATGGATAGCTTCAACGCCATGAACTGATGCTTTAGCAAGCATGCTGCTTAGTGCTTTGGGGGAGATCTGAAGTCTCAATTTCATGAAAATACGATTCTGTATTAAATTTTATTCCTGTTATTATAATTTAAAAAACCTGGTGACGTTTATGCCTAATGACAGAGGCCGAGACTAGACAATGATTGTTAAATTCTCAGCTCATCCTAGCATCTTCTCAAGTCAGACTGAGATGGCTGTTGGTAAAAACCCATGTTTCAGCATCCAACCGATTTTTTATGATGTCATGTTGGTGTAATGTATGTATGCATGCATGCATGCACGTATGCACGTAAGCGTATGTACATGATGTATGCATGTATGTATGTATCGACTTTCTAAATGTAATTCCTTTCAGATACATTTCTTGCTGAACATTCATTCATCCATTCATTCATTCATAATGATTCATTCAAAGCATTTTTACAATACATCTCCCAGATAACTACGTAGAGGCAATCCACGCTCAGCTGAGAACAACAGTCTTCAAGTGTTGGTAGACAAATGCAAACAGATTCTCTGCTAAGACAAAACGCAAATCCAAAGGACGAGGTTTTAAAAAACATTAAGCATTTAAGGTGAACATGTATGGCTTGAAAATACATGCATAGGCTTGCTAACAATACTTAATGGGTAATCAATCTTTTTATAAGGACGAGGTTTTTGATAACATTAAGCTCGTCAATACTAATTTTTCTTCATCAATGATGCAATACCAACTTGTTTTGATGCAATTCGCTCTTGCTAAATGAGTGGAAGTAATCTTAAGAAGTTCGTTAAAGGAACACTAAATGAATAGTCAATGACAAGACAATTATAGTCCCGATATTTATTCTAATAAATTTATAATGTTAATATAATTATTCCTGATTCCTATTTCTGTTAGGTGATACAATGGTTCCAAATCTGCGAAAAAGAGTCTGGTACCAGCGCTACCTTGGAACGGATAACGTCGACGTGACATCGTACCAAGTTTTATTAAGAAAGTCTTCGACGGACCCATTCAGGAGACCATACGTCAGTGGTAGGAAGTGCATTGGATCCAGGAAGAACTGGAAGCGACAGGGTCGACGCTGTGGTAGCCACGATTCGGAAAGCGGTTCATCCAGTCTGTCGGATGATGAGATCGGAAATAGAGAGATCAAGATGGAAGTGGAAGAAGACACGAAAGATTTTCCGAAGAAGAACATTCTTCCGCTTCCGGATTCTGTGGTATCCAAATGCCAAGGTCGAATGCTGATGCGTGAATGGTTGGAGGTCAATGCAAATGGTGGCTGCATGTCTGGTCTGAAATGGTTGGATAAGGACCTTGGTCTTGTCCAGATTGCATGGAAACATGGATCACGCGCTGGATGGAATCGAAGTGACGTTGAAGTCTTTGAGAGTTGGGCGCTTCACACAGGTATGTCTTTTGTTTTATATACATAGTGTTGTGAGGCAGAAAAATTGTCCGGAAAATTTCATATTTTTCCAGAAAATTTCGGAAAATTTCCAGTATTTTTTTCCGGAAAATTTTCCGATATTTTTCCATCAATATAATAAATACTAAGAAAAATTTAAATACATAATCATGTTTAAACATCACTCACTCTATACTATCTTATGTAGTTATAACTGATATGTTTATTCAATAGACGGCACTGTTAGTGCTTACTATTCAGTGTGTTCACAACTCTCAACAACCAATCAACCATTTATTGTTAACCTTACGAACAGGGCATTTAAAATTAAGCAGTTTTCATCGTAAGGGTAACAAGGGGTTGCTGAAGTATCCCGCTAAATTAAAGTCACCCATTACCAGATGGTAAAATCTAGAGTCGGTTGCAATTGCTATCTAGTTCAAGATATCTCGATTCACTAAAGAACCATTCAGGAAAATAGATAATTTATTTACCATATTCAACAACGACAATACATTTAAGAATTAATTGGAATTAAACTTCATTGTTAATTTAGAGAAAATATCTTTTAGGATTTAGTCTTCTTAATATTTTGTAGTTACGAAAATATGAGACAAAACAGCAATTGATGCAGTAATACTACAGACACCATTTTAATACTGCAACAGATTAATTCTCATGAGGCCTATTATACAATTATTTTATGGAAATATAATGTTATTGGCATTGCCATTGCAGTGTGACACTAATCTATTTTCAAACCTGCTTAGAAGTAGTAAAAGAATGTGTTTTAGTTTAATTGTTTGTCTATGAGCTGTTGCCTTCAGTGAGCGGAGTATGGACTATAAAGGCAAAGCTGACTAATAACTGAGCAGCCGAGAGAATGTCAAATTGACAGACTGTATATTCTGATAGTTCATAACACTAACAACATATCAAGCTAGGATACTCGAGCCTGAACTGCTAATGAACAGTCCTTAATCTTTATTTTAATTCTTTTAAGGTGAACGTTGCCTGCATTGACAGGAACTTTAAAAAAAACAGAAATTTTCTAGTGTCATCTCATACTGAAAATCTTACATCATGAGTTAAATGTATTTTTCCGGTTCTGCGGAAAATTTCCGGAAAATGTCTGGAAAATTTCCGGACAATTTTCCGCAAAATACTTTTCCGGAAAAGCTACATCACTATATATACATGGTCAACATGCAGATGGTGATGTCATGCGTAGGCCTAATTAGGAGGCTCAAGTCTACCCTTCATAGACAGTGGCATAGCTGGCCAGGAGGTTCTTTGGTCCGAACCCTCTGAGGCAAAGGCCATCGATAATCTTAGGATTGGTGTATTGATACGACGACACCTTAACGAGGCAATCGTAATCAACTGCCATGATTCATGCAGTCTGCATTAGGTAATTCCTGAACTCAAATTGAAACATAGCTTTCCATCAGGCATTGGCTCTACAGTGTTTTCCTTTTACTGGAATTTGGGATTATTGAAATTCGGCATAGGCTGCTTTAAGCAGGGGCGTCCATCCTATGGGGAATGAAGGAGAAATCTTCATTTGCTTTTCTGGGGGGATAAAAAAAATTTTACATTAAACGTCTGCTCAATGATTTTATTATTTTTGAAACAAAGAAATGAATTTTTCAAATGAAAAACACATCCATTAATTTCTGAAAAGAAAAACTGATCAGTACTGTCTCGCCGCTCTGGCAGTATGCCTCTGTCTGTTTACAAGCCTTCGTATTTTATAATGCATAATGTTGCTGATTAGTGAACTAAAAGTTAAAGAATTCAATAAAGAATTCAATGAATAATTCAACAATAAAATCGTGATTCGAATTTGATAAACGAAATTTCTCTTTTGTCGACAGTCGACCAATCGTCTGGGGCGGTCGTCGTGGTGGGGGGGGGGGCAATCTGATGACATGAGGGAGAATGCTTCATAGGCGTAAGGGGGGATGGCTTTAAGTACCGGAATAGGCCTACTTCAAGCACTCTCGGAGCAACATGGAACAGGCCCTACAGACAGGATGCAGATGCAACGAAAATATAGATCACTGCATGACAGGACGACATGTACGAAATGACTTTACATGCAGTAGGCCGTATACATGCCGATTCCAGCGATTCGTTAATAATTGTTTTAAATTACGCACATTGAAATGTGATGAACAGTTTTTTGTTTTTCTAGGTAAATTCAATCCGAAGAAATCCGATTGTAAGCGATGGAAGGCTAACTTCCGATGTGCACTCAATTCCCTCCCTGACGTCGTTGAAATCAAGGAGAAGTGCAACACTCGTAGCAGGAATCCATACAAAGTCTATCGGCTACTTCCGCCTCATAAAGTCACTAGTACGTAATTACGTCATCATCAGCGCCATGCTTTTTAATTTGCAAGCAAGTTAGTGGGTTTACACGTGGCTATAAATTGTAAACAGCAGTCAGTTTGACTCTATAAGGAAGAATTTACAGCCAGCTGTCAATGAGGATGTATTGTCTCTCCAGCTTGCATTATTCTTTTGATAGCAATCTTTTCTCTTGTTTTTTTCTGTTTTTGTTCCTGATTCTTATCTACTAGATTCTTATCTGCTAGGGTAGGCGACTGAACATGTAGCCTGTATAAAGGCACTTGTTTTGCAAATGTTATACAAAATCTAATGGTAGCTATGCAATTAAAGTAATCATTTTGTCTCAAAAGGTGCCTATTTTTCCAAATTTCATGTTCTGTGGAATGCTGAGAAATACTGTGCTGCATTAGGTAGATTGGTTGTATATTTACTTGCTAATCTAATCTAATATAATAACGTCTGTAGCGCCGTTATCAAATGATATCCAAGATAGGCTACCAGTATGGTCTTAGAATGAAATCACAATCAATACTTATAATCCACTGGAAAAGCCAGGTCGAAAGGTGATGGATCAGAGACACCAGAGCCAAGGCCTCCCATATCTTCAAACATGTATAATATTATGCAGTTTGAATCTCTGAGGATTCGTTTGTAAGATGACCTTTTATGTGATAGTCCCAGATGTTACTTTACCTTACTTGTAGGCCTATCTGTACTTGTGTTGACTGTAACTTAATCTTTATAAGTATATTTGAAGTAGAGCAGCAGTCCCTTAACCTAGCCCTGGCATATGAGGGCGGGTGGCCAGTCCTCTCCGCGCGGCCTCGCCGTCTCATCTTCCCACCGACAGTGTACGGTCAGTGTACTCATTATAGCTGAGTTGGCTAGAGATGCACGTGGAGCAGAAATCTTGACCCAAATTTCTGCCCTGGCGGGAATTTGAACCTCTGACCTCTCGATCGACAGTCCAGCACGCTAACCATTACAGTGAGCTGAAACTGTATAGTTTATTGGTGATTATAATTGTCTTTCTTTCAAAACAGAACAGTCAAAGATGAAGAAATTAAAATCGTCTGACGGAAACATCTTACCACATCTCTCGGCATTCAGTGATGAATCAGTAAGTCAGAATTTGTACCGTGATTATTCGGTTTAATATTTTATGGACGTTTACTGAAAAGGGACCAGATGGTCGGTTTGGACTTATTGGCATTTCTAAAATGTTCAGAATGAGAGTGAAATAAAGAATGAATCTGCATCCTATCCAGCACATGTCTTGTTATTGTAGAAACTAGGGTAAACACAACAACCCAGAAAATGCTCATTTTGAGTAATTTGCGATTAAAGAATAGGAACACAGTAACATGAAGTTGTAGGTTCTAAGGTTTCGCAACTACTACTGTCATTGTTAAGAACTCTTTCCGAAGCATTAAAAGCCATTTCCTGTAAGCTTCACTATTATGTGGCGGCTGCTGAATTATCTGACAAATAATTATGCAGTTTAGTCATGAAATAGGCCTACTATAAGTCTACTGTACCGAAAACAAATAATTGACATTTTTGTAAAGAAACACAAAATTTTGTCATAAAAAAACTTATATTTAAATGATATTGAACCTTATAGGTTAAGTACGTTGATATAGAATATATATAGATATAAATCTCAAAATCACAAATTCTCACCAAAACCACTTTAGGCCAATTGTTTAGCTCATTAAACTAAAATCTAAAACAATAGAGCATTAAAACGTTAAACTTTAGTTACATTACTAATCTTTAAAGATTTGGAATTAGGCCTACTGATCAGATAATTGTATACTCAGAACAGACTTTGCGTCCAGTTGCTCGCTCTCGATTATCACCAGCAGCAATTACAATCTGGAGCTTCTTAAGTACATGCAATCTTTGAGAAGTTGTGTTCACATTGTACTAACACTTGGGCTCTTCCATCTAGTTTGCGAAAGACGCCCCAGTTCAACAGTTGGCTCATTTGGATAGAATTCTTTTTGGAGAGCAATTCACTTTGGGTGAACAGATCCTGTGCTGACTAGTTTGTAGAATTGTTGAAGTAACAAAAAAATCGCCCACATATCTCACGGAAATTTTACAACTGTCAACTACGGCCAGTGTCAAGCGATGTGCTATAGCAATGGATGTAACACGCCCACCTCACATCATCCTTCATATCGTTTTTGAAAGCCATTCAATTTGTATTTATTTCCACTAATTTCTGACGTAACGGTGGCAAAGACTACATAAGCATTTCAATTTTAAAGTTTAAGACTTACAACAGACTTCTGTTGACATAAACGTAAAAATGTCGTTTAGATCTAATAATGGCATAGTGATTATATGGGAAGATTGTTGATATTTGAAATGTATTTGAAGACTTATTAAAAATTCCAACCATTTTGCCCAGGTCATCAGAGCAGGTCCCGAGCAAACTGCGCAGGTCAAATGACCTGCTGCGACCTGCTGTAGCGCCGCCACTGGTCCGAAGTTTTGATGACACAAAAAGTTTTACTTGTGAGAGGTATGGTGGGCCATTGTCAATGTGTCACAAGTTAAGTGACTTCAAGACCGTTTTATAACGTTTATTTAACACCGCCGCCATATGTCGAAGATGACTGGCGTATCTTCAAGATTGTATTGTATTGTATTTGATAATTTATAAAGCGCTTCTCACAGCATAGGCCCTTCAGCGTGGCTCCCAGTGCGAGGTACTCGGAGAGAAGAGGAAGATTTTAAGATGAGAGAAAGAGGCAGAGATGCTACCAGAGAGGATGGTAGAGCGTAGAGGTTCATTGTTATTCCCTTGGCTCGCATAAAAATCGAAGTGCAGTCTGTAGTGAGAAATGTTTTCGCTTACACTATATTAATTATAAGAAACCGGTTTCTTCAGCTGCATGCTTCTATTTATCTCTTTCAGGATGTGCTTATTAAAGAGGAGCCTGTGGAACAGGAGGACTCTGATTTGACAAAGCTGGAAATTTGGCACCAAATCCAATCCGCTCACAGCACTCCACCTAGCGAAGCCAAGGCCAGCGAAGAACTCCGGGTTGAAAGTGCTGTCAATATAACCACTCATAGAAACCTGGCAATCGAGGATTTTGGTTTCCATTCACCCATTCATTCTGCTGATTCCCTTCAGACTCAAGAAACAATTACGCAACAACCTTTGACAACCACTAACTCCATCAGGCACTTCGACCACAGTTATGCCAACAGTTTTGAACATCTAAATGGTGAGAATATTAATGAGCAACTTATTTTCCTACTTACCATTGTTCTGTTGATGTATAATGCATTATGTATATCGCATTCTTATTTCATGTATTTCTTCCCATCTAAAAAAAATGCAAGACTGGTGATGATGCAAAACTCAACGACCCTAACATAGTCGTGTATGTAGGTTTGTATGTAGGCGTGTATGCATGTGTGTATGTGTGTATGCGTCTTTGTATGTATGTATGCGTATATGCCTGTATGCATTATGTATGTCTGTGTGTGTGCGTGCGCGTGCGCGTGTATGAACGCAGTGCTTTTTTTCAGCCACAGATGGAGCGGTCCGGAACGGCGTTCCGGTACCTTTTTCAGCTATTAAAAATAATTTAGTTAATTTAAAAGTTTTTAATAAAAATTATATAAAATTATTTATATACTTTAATTTAATGTAAGTGCTTTCAGTGTTTATTGATACTGATATAATGAAACATAAATATTAGCATGAAATATGCCCCTATGATTGTACTGAATTTGTAGAGTTCCGGAACCTTTTTTTCTAGAAAAAAAGCACTGTATGAACGTATCTGGCTATTGGTAAAATGCCTTCTCTTGAACCTCACAGATTATTTAACATGGCAATTTAGCATTATCTAAAAATGTGCAGACTTAAGTTAAGATGGTTAGCAAATCGTCGCCTGAGAATTATCCTCGCGTATCTCCATTTTCCAAAATTCCGAGATAATCGAGGTTGAAGTTTGGGCCACATTTTGTGGAAAAATAAAATTCAATGCAATAAGGAGGGCATTATCAAATTACAGTTCACATACAAACGTAATATTAAAACATCAACATTGCATAAAGACCCTGCATTTAAAAAATTACGAATAGAGCTGTTTTTCAGAAATTTATGAAAATTTTGTATAAAATGGATTTACAAATATTACGAACCATCCTACGGAAAACAAAGACATGAAATGATTAAATCAAGCAACGACCAATTATTAGAGAGTGTTTTCGTTAAAATATTCATGGATATAGTCCGGATTTTTAAAAGAAAAACTTTTAATTGTCTGGATATGCGACACTTTAATCCAGCTAAGCGCACAGGTTTATACTGTTGTATTTCCTGCTCGTCCAATCAACGACGTGCTTTCTCTGGACATACAACAACGTACACTGCTACACAACGAATACTGTGTGGAGATACGATGAAATGTTTATGAAAACAGGACATACGACAGTATATTTTATTGAATATCTTTAAAACGACCTGTCGTATCTCTAGCCATTGAAACTGAAGAAAGATCCAAAAAATTCTGCTACAAATCAACTCTAAACTGCTTTTCGAAAAAAAAGTGGAGATACGACAAGATAATTCTCAGGAGACGAAATGTTTATTGTGCTGCCTGTGATGAAGTAGTTCATTACGTTCAATGGTAAACTGTTTTAGGTAGGGTGAGAATTGTCGTGGAGGTTGGGGTTCACCCCCCAGTCCTTCTTAGTATCCCATAGTAAAGTTTACACATTTCACACCCAAACTGCACATGAATCAACGTCTACCCCCCCAGTTATTTTTTACCATTTTTTAAATTCCCATACAGGGCCATACTGGTTCTAGGAGGACGGTTCAACGCATGAGAAACAACGATGTGCTCGCATCGTCTTAGGAAAGCGCGGGAATATTGCGAGTATTGTATCATCATTGCAGAGCTTACGTACAAGCGGATTCTCTTGCGGATTCATATTATAAAAGCTTCAACCAGCTATTATATGTCAATGTGCAGACTTCCGTCTCTTCTCGGCCATAGTTAACGACCATGCTCATGTACTACATGGACTATTACCCCATAAAACGAGTTTTATACTCTACGCGTCCTCGTGCCCATAACAGAGTTATACCCGTTGCTGACAGTTTGGCCCGTAAAACAGTTGTTATTACGATGGTTTACTTTTGACCAAAATACTGTAGACAGCACAGTTTGAAAACAATGGAAATTAAAATGTAACATTAGAGATTATGGGCCACTGTAGAATGTAAACCAGAATGCGGTTAGCAGTGAAGGATATAGGCCTACTTACTTACTTACTTAAGCATACATTCACCAACACCTTTGAGGTGGTCCATAAATGACGTCACGTCCAGATGGGGATGGGTTAGACTTATGTGACGCTATGGCTTTATGCAGCAGTGGACTGCTCAGTGCTTACTGCTTAAACTGTGACCATAGGAGGTAGCGGAGGATCAATTTTGTGCCAAAACTGTGTGGCGTCATTTATGGACGGCCCCTGTACGGAAAACATAAACTTATTAATCTGTATATTTTCCTGTTGCACTGATTTGCAGAAGAACAGAAAACGGACGATGAACCTGACATCACGGATGGCCACGATCTCATGTCAACAATTAATGAAGAATTAGCAAGTATGTGCTCAGTCGAATTAATTAAGCGGCTCATGAACATTTCACTTTGATGATTTTAGTTCTTTCTATCAATCAATCAATCATTTATTTATTTCTGTAACCATCAGAAGAGAAAGAACAAATGAAACAATAAGGCAACGGTTTGACATGTACTGGCTATACGGAAACCCAGAACGGATAATAGATCCCGCTAAATAGGGACACTCTTTTGCACTGTTTTAAATTTTGTTTATAGGAAAATTATTAATCGTTTATTTATATTAATAATTTATGCAATTGGGCGTAAAATTAAACAAACTAAAAAGAAACATGCTCGGGTCCATCAAAATCACATTAACAAAAGAGTAGGCCTAAGCAATCTGAACTAAATTACCTATAACAGACTAAAATCACAGTAAATTAATCTAATCTAATCTAATGTAATCTCTCTAAAGTTGTCTTATCTTCTAATCTAATCTAAATTGTCTAATAGTTTATTTACATTAATAGTTTATACATCTAATCTAATATTATTTGTTTTGTTACAGAGTTTTGCTCTAATCTTTTGGTGTTGATTTTTGGAACTAGGAGACAGGAATCACTGCTGCAGTCTAAGCTTTCTTTTTTGCGTCCTAGTCTCAGCAGTTATCTAATCTAATATACTCTAATGTTTTCTAATCTAATATAATATAATATAATCTAATATAATATAATCTAATGTTTTCTAATATAATATAATCTAATCTAATCTAATGTTTTCTAATCTAATCTAATGTTTTCTAATCTAATCTAATGTTTTCTAATCTAATCTAATGTTTTCTAATCTAATCTAATGTTTTCTAATATAATCTAATGTGGTCTATTCTAATCTAATCTGATCTAGTCTAGTCTAATCTGATGTTCTTCATTCGTGCTCTGCATAGTAGCTTGTGCAGGCTTAAGATTGTTATTATGTTAAGAAGTTGAGCCAAACCTTATTGCGAAGTTGTTCAGATACATGAGTTGTCATTTTTAATTTAATAATTGCACTATATATAGGGCCTAAGTAAAAGAAATGCCAATTATGCGACAATTCTTTTATTTTAAAGAATGATCGATAATAATATTATGGTTAAGTAACACATTTCCATGTTGTCAAATATAGACACGTATCACATACAGAAAAGTTATTTAAAGTATCTTTGAAATTGCACTGCATAAGTTGTCTTCTCTACTTTACGTCTACATTAAGCGTATGTTGATATTTCAGAAGTTTATTCTGCAAGACGTGATTGACTCCAGCGACTTTGATGGCATTTTGCTGTAGTGTGAGTTGCTCTAATTCTTTGTTCTTTGAGGCCTCCTGCAGGTTGTATGATTTAAATAATAATACGTTGCAGCATAATTAAGTGGTAACCTGATCAAACCGTTTACCATAAATTCATAATGAGTAACTGAGTGCCGTTATTAGCATACAATCAAGCTGATAGAGGCCGCAATATGTCTGCTGACAATCGTAAAGCGGGTAATTGTGGTCTTAATTAAACGATGCAGAAAAAGCGAGGACTGACTTTAGTATCTGAAAGGCAGATGCTAAATTATTCGTCGGGTAAATACAATAATTTCGTGACCTTCCATAATAATATAAAGAGGCCTATATACCTGTGACCTCCATCAAGCATGTGATCATCAGTCTGATCAATTGCTAAGTGTCATGATAATAATACCATCTTATCATGAAGGTAGGCAATGTCAACCTTAAAGTCCCTGCCAGCTCGGTGTCTTGCGTGAGTAAATAGCAATTGAACTTCTACTCGTGAGGCCAAAAATCTTTTAAAGAAAATACTGAAGACCATTTTTTGCTTAACAGTTTTGGTATAGCCTACTAGCGAAGACACTTGATAAGGTTAAGTAGTTTCGAATTAGCCTGCCGTATGCGATGTTGCATAAATCATTTACTTACTTTTTTGATCTACACCGCCCAGTGTCCGACGTTGCAGCGCGTCGGATGCTTCGCTCTGCGACGAGGGGCGAGCTCCTAGTTCCAAGGTAGCGCCGTGCTTTTTCGGTTGTGGGCCCTTCCATCTGAAATGACCTCCCGCTTGAGCTCCGCTCTTTACTTGTGGTCCTCCCGACAAGATTTTACAAGTCGCTCTAGTCCTTTTTCTTTACCCGTGGCTGGACTGGGAGTGCTCCTGAGTAGGTTCTTGAAGGGACGCTATATAAATGCTCAGAATGATTGAATGAATGAATCAATCAATTTCTAAATCTGGTATACGACAGTTACAATCATATAGATGGAGTTATTTTAACAAACATTTCTTTACAACTAATTATTTACCTCTTGTTGCTGTGGTCTTGCAGGAAGCCAAGGGTTGACTGGTGGCACAGAGAAAGAAGAAATCATGACAGATACCACGTGAACATTTTGAAATCGTTTGATCGAGAGAAAAACTAACGACTGACGCTGAACTTAGCTATTTAACAGCGCAAGACAAGAAACAATTAAATCGCTCCATAGCCCTGGCGGCCTTGCCACTCTGGATATAATCCAAGCAGATCAGTTACGACAGTTGTATAGATATCCGAATTTATTATACCGGTAGATTGTTTCTCAACCCATCCTACGAATTCACCTACTCAACACCTCCTGCAATATCTGTACATGCTTTACACTCGAAACTGACAACACTCCTCTTAATTCTCATGATTCTTGCTGTTCCCTTAACTGTCTTGCCACCCCGGTACTGGTACTGGGACTTTTAACCTGGAACCGAATCTGACCTTACTGGTCTATTCCTCTGTGAATACGCTGGTTCCCGCGACTAATTTTCAGTGTGCACAGTAGAAGTCTCTGGACTGTGAAATTGTGAATACAATTACAAAGACGTGTTGATGAAGCGCTGGCCATGAGCTGTAACTATTGTTAATCTTTGGCTATAAAAGCATTGCATTTTCATCATCAAAGCCTCATACTTTGACTGTTCACTTTTATTGCCATTGCCTCGTATGACTTTTAAAAATAATTTCCACTTGCTTTCTTGTTTTGTTTTATATTATAATTATGTTATCATTGATGGCAGGCTTTCTTGCTCCCATTTTCTGAAATCACAACCATATCCCGCCATGAATCTATTCCTCTGATTAACTAACAAAGAAATTGATTTACAGATGATTTATAAAGAAATGGTTGCTTTGTTTGGGTATAAAGCTGAAGCGGCTTCTTTGCAAACTGTTTTTACACTTGGTTCAGTGAGTTCTTATCGACAAATGAAACAGTATTATAGGCTATAAACAGAAAACAGTGATACTGCGCAGAGTTGCATGTTTTTTTATCAATGGTTTTAGCAAATTGAAAATTTTCATCAGCTATCAGAAAACAGTATTAAGTTATTCCAGGTCTCTTAAACAGATTTCCATAACTGTGATTCTTTGTCTTTTGCAACAGTTTGGGAACACATCTTGTTCTGCCTTCTGTGCTGCAGATAATTATCACCGTAGCAAAATTACGTTTTACACTTTATTTGGAAATTGATTAAACTTTGATGTTTTTAGTTTGTCATCTTGATCAATTCAAATTGCTTAACTTGCTTGTATTTGGACTAACCTTGAACAATTGTTTTTTTATACGATAATATTGCATAAAAATTTATTGCGAATCAATATTTTGGTAAGTAGTAATTGAACAAGTATATGTTGACCCAGTAAGTGCAACTCATACAACAGTTAATACATGTGTTTTAAGCAGCAAAGATGCCTTAAATGTGGTTTCTGTTTTTTTTTGCATGGAGAAAGGCAATCATTGTAGAAATCGATTTATTTCAGCTTCATTACGTACAATTATATATAGAGTCACTGGCGTGGGTATTTTTGTAATGTAAGAATAGGAAGATATATCTTTGGAGGTCTATATATATATATGAGCCTACATGTATATCTATCAGATGGAATATACTGAGTCTGACATCTAAACTATACTGGTCAGATTTAAGGGGCAGTGAAGCAATTGAAAGAGATTTTAAAACTTAATTTCAAAATGTCAATTTCTGCTGTCATCAACTGTGCTTGAAATTAGATAATATCTGCAAGTGTATGTAATCTACTGTTTCCAATGTGTATAGTATTTTTTATATTTTAAATCTTATTGGTTTGTGAGTTTAGGTAAAACAGTAGAAAGCAAAGCACAAAATTGTTTTAGGCTTCATTGGTATTTTACAGATCGAAACATAGTATGCAATTATTTGGCGGATTTTTAATATAGACAATTTTGAACTCTCCTTATGACACAGACTTTTGGGCCCGCACCAAGAACGATCTTTTGAGGAAGTTGTGCTATAATGACGCGAGTTTTCTGAAGTTAAACTAGTTTAGGATTTGGAATTAGACTCGAATTAGATATCTATAGAGAAAATAATTTTTGTTGTGCATGAAACTCGCACATCTACTGCATAAAAGGCTCCATGCAGTCAAGCTAGGTACTAGTAGTAGTAGTTTCAGTTTAACGACACTGTGTGATAACAAAGATCATTAGCGTCGCCCTCCTCCTTCATCCAGGCTTGGGACTGGCACTAAGACATGGACGTGGAGTGGCGGAGTTAGTGCCATAAGGAGAGTTCAAATATATACCAAAAATGCGCAAAATAACTGCATAATATGTTTCGAATTGTACACACACACACACACAACACACACACACACACAGACACACACACACATATATGAGTATATATATATATATATATATATACATATATATTATATAGTACTTTTAACAAGTTCACGTGTTGGTTAATGCTAACCGTAATCTATCTGAGTTGCCCTTCTAATGCATAGGTCAATTTAGAGGCAATCATCCGGTTGCACCCAGGTGCCGCTGGACGCACCACTGTATTGTATTAACTTCATATTACACTACACTTTTGGATTCATCTTCTAAACCACGTTATATTATAATTTTTATAATGGATCATGTTATAAGGAGACTCAAGCATAGTCTCTGCACTTCAGTCCTTATCCGGTGACTCTTAAGGTATTGGAATGGTGGCATTTGTATATACGGTTCAGGCTTTCATTGGTGTAAAATATTATGAAACAATACTGATAACTTGCGATGTGTAAATGTTTGGTTACCTCAGAAAAATAATAATTTATCTTATGAAAATTATGTATCTTAAGATCTAAAAAATGTATGTGTCTCGTATGTGTATAGTAGATTAGTTGTATTTGTTTGACGAGTTTTAGCCAACCCAGACATTCTATTTCTAAAGAGCTTTTGTACATCTACAGGGATCTTATGTAAAAAAATTGAGGAAAGGTAGTAATGACATGAATAATAATAATAATAATCATTATATATGTTCGTGTAATAAACATGTTTAATTAGTATAAGTTATCAACTTTTTACATTTAGGCACTAATTAAGTAATTAGTGCACTGGTAGATTTATTTTCATTTGTACATAGTGCCTTGTATACTGAATTCGGTGAGGTTACTTAAATTTTGTAACTGTTCTTAGATGTGATTCTGTGCAATAATTAAATTAAGAATTCAGACGAGTAGCAATGCATTGTTTTTATGGAGCAGGTTCTTAAACCCAGTGACATAATAATCTTTGTTGGTATTCTGTCTTGCTCTTACTTTGTCATCACTTATGATGAATTTTTGAAAGTTTACAATGCTTAGTTAAATGCATGTATGTATGTATGCATGTATATATGTATGTACGTTTGTATGTATGTGTGTATGTACGAATGTATGTATGAATTATGTATGTATGTATGCATGTATGTATGTGTATGTATGTATGTATGTATGTATGTATGTATGTATGTATGTATGTATGTATGCATGTATGTATGCATGAGAACACTTAAAATATAATTAATTTTTAAGTAACTTGCAAAGGTATTCTTTGCATTCATATATGCATATTTATGCATACATATATACAGACATATGTATAATTTATATTTACATTTATTATATAAGTAACTTATTATGCATGCATACATACATACATACATACATACATACATACATGCTATTTTTATATACATACACATGTACACAGGGGCGCCGATAGACGTACGCACTTACGCACAGCGCTCAAAGGCTAAGAAACGAAAAATTGCAAATGAAAAAAGTTAAATATTATTATGAAGTTACAAAATTATAATAACTTAGGTTCTAGTTTTAATATTAGGTAAACTAACAGTCTAACACCATCTAGCAGTGGCGTAACCAGAGCTTCCCAAAAATTACGCAGATTCCAACCTCTCTGAGGGGAGGGGTCTGGGAAGAGGCCTTTTGGCCTAATTAAGGAACTTTTTATTTGGGTGTGTATAGGCTAATGGTGCATTTTGGATACCATCTTTTTGGTTAAAAATAATAACAATTTACATCAGTTCTTTGGGAAATTAAATAATTTCATAATTTTCATTATATCTTGCGAGGCGAAAAACTTCCTCAATCGTGCCTGAACATCCCTTGCAATCCTATTACTATTTACCAAGACCAAAAACAGACAAAGATAATTAGGCTAATTATACGAGACGAAGATACAACCGATTTGCCTCTAGTCTAGGCCTACGGGTCGGAATGTTGGCCAGTGCGAATTGCTAAAGCAAGACAAGAAAAAAATAATTACAGCAGAAATTAGTTTACAGAAAATAAGAAACGCTGGCATTAGACAGCATTATGGATCGAAACAACTCTGCTAGACAAAGTCGTTCAAAGAAGACTTCGATGGTTTCGACATATAGAGAGAATGCAAGTTGATCGAAAACCACACGCTACACTACATGCAAGATTATATGGAAAAGACACTAAGGCAGAACCAGACAATGCTGGATAAACCAAATAAATGAGGATGAAACATAACTTTGACACTAAGGGAAACAATGAACTTGACAAATTCATTCATTCATTCATTCATTCAGAGCATTTATATAGCGCCCTTCAAGAAACTACTCAGGAGCGCTCCCGGCCCAGCCACGACTAAAGAAAAAGACTTGAGGGACTTGTAGAACCCTGTAAGATGGCTTACAAGTGCAAAAACGGAGCTTAAGTGGTAGGTCATTCCAAATGGAAGGGCCAACAACCCAGAAAGCACGGCGCTGCCTAGTAGCCAAGCGAGTCCGTGGAACAAGGAACTCACCCCTCGTCGCAGAGCGAAGCACCCGACGCGCTGGAACATCAGACACTGGGCGGCAAAAGATCACGCAAGTAAGATGGAGCGCAGCCAAGAACACAACGAGAAACAAGAGCAGCAATGTGATATGAGATACGCTGAGACACAGGAAGCCAATGCAACACTTCACGCATGTATGCAGAGACAGGAGAGTACTTAGGAAGCCGTCCAATAAGCCGAGCAGCCGAGCGTAGAACTCGATCTAGTCGCCCCAAAACACCAAGGGGAAGGCCAGCAAGTAGTGAGGAACAGTGGTCAATTAGACTAGTAACAAAGGCATGAACAAGGACCACAACTGCATCATGAGAGAGAGAGAGAGAGAGACCACTCGAAGCTGACGAAGCTGATAATAACAACTCCGTGCAATTGAGTTCACATGTTGAGATAAAGTAAGCTCAGAGTCGAGAGAAAGTCCCAGATCACGAACTGTGAGGGAAAAGGTTATGTGAGGAAAGAGCAGTGTAAGTTGAGGAAAGTCGATACCCTGCAGTTGTCTACGGCTACCCAGCCAAATGAGCTGTGTTTTAGAG
>JACEVL010002092.1:0-20607 GCA_020284085.1 Aporrectodea caliginosa
AATATCGACTGCTGACTACCGACTGACGACTGGGCACGATGCATGCGAGCGGAGCGGTATTTATAGGCGTCGGCTCCCGCCCGAGAATCCCGCGCTCAGCCGACGCTGGTCACTGGCGCGAACTAGATCGCTGGCAGCGATCAATAATTGCCGCCTTTATGCAGTGCTGGCCGACAACAGTAATTAAGGCGCCAAACTGCACTGTAGGAGAACTTATTAGCGCCAAGCTATAAAGCGCCAACTTGTGCCCTAGTTCGGCACAGTACTTATAAGAAATTATATGAAGGCCTATAGAAGTAACATTACTCTGTAAATTTTATGGAGTTTGCACATGTGAACATTCTGACCACATTAACATTTGTAATCGATTATGATCAGTTAATACTAGCAAGAGCGGAGGAAAAACAATCGTTCACACAGAAAGTCGCCCATACATGCACGTCATATTTACTTCCTAGACAACCGTGCGTATGACATCATAATATTTCACAGTTCAAGCAGTTGCGACCATAGATATGGTTGCGACCAAAGATTTTAACACTGTTAAATCTTTGGTTGCGACCTTCATGCGACGGCGGTGTCACGGTAGCCTATAAAGTCTCCCGACACACAGATTGAAATGTCTCTACCAGTGGCATAACGAAGGGGGCAGAGGGGGAACCGCCCTTAGGCGCAGCACAAGGGACGCAAATTAACTTTCAGTGGTACACAGTAGGCCTACAATGACAAGAACAATTAAAAGGCAACAAGAAAATTAAAATGGGCGCAATCATCAACTCGTGCCCCTGGGCGCTGAAATCCTTCGTTACGCCACTGGTCTCTACCCGGGTTTTCAAACAAATTCTGTCATGAGCCGATATTGAATCTTATGTGCATGACTTTATATTAATTTTATGCCATGCCCATTCTCAACAATGTAATTGGATTGATAGATCTGAGGAAAATATCATTCAGATCCTTCAAATTTAATATATTTAAAATAATAAGAAACAAAAAATAGAGTAAGCAAAGATCGTAGAGTATCAACTTTTCTAACAATTCAACAACTTGATAGTTCAGCAACCAACTTCCTCGAAAGTTCAACGTTCACTTGTCGATCACAATTAGGCCTATAGGCTAACAATAATTTCACGTTCTACTGCATGACAAACACAGAAGTCTGCTATTTAAATAATGTAGGCTACCCATTAGGCCTAAATCTTATTTAAAATTAAATGACAGCCGAAATGAAAGAGGGCGATTTTCAAAGTAAGATACTTTTTCATCGGAGTAAAATAATGTAAATCAGTATCTAGGCCTATTAATTTTAAAAGTGATATAAAACTGAAGTAACAATTAAAATAATAATTGGTATCTTCATTGAAATATAATTAAAATATAATTATAATTATAACATAATAATACTACAATAACACTTTTAAAAGTGTTAATGAATACAATACAAAGTGTATGACGTCACGTCCTTTGTGTGACGTCACAGTACATAATTATGCTTACAATCGTTTGGTGTTTCTTGCAACATTGACGCTCTTGTTACAACAGGCGAATTTTATTCTTTAATTAAAGAACTGTTTTTTACTCCTTATACCTTCTACTATGCCGAAGAAACGAACATCAGCTGAAGCCAGTAATGATGAGCAAACGAAAGAAGGCTCAGAATGTAAGTTAATACTAAACAGTTTTGAGAGTGTGCTTTATAAAAAAATTTGTTTTAATTGACTTTACGATGAACACTTGGGAATATCCGGTCAGAACTTCATAACCAATCCTTCGGACAGTTTTTCTTTGTTCACACATATTCAATAGTGTAGGCTCCGGTACTTGTCGGTTTTACGACCCCCAAAATTCTTCATATATTACGTGATTTAAAATTCCTCATATCCATCAATCCAACTACTATTTACGCAAAGAATTATTTTCATCAATCCAACTTCCATTTACGCAGGCAGACAAGATAAATAATAAAATACGCTAAAATACAGGATATATTCAATCGAAAACTTAGTTTCATCCATCCAGCTTCTATTTACGGGAAAAATTATTTCTATCAATCCAGCTTCTGTTTAAAGACAGGAATGTTTTCATCAATCCCACTTCCATATCGGGAAACAATTTTTTTCATCAATCCAGCTTCCAGTTTAATGTGACGATATGAAGAATTTTGGGGGTCGTAAAACCGACAAGTACCTAGGCTCCCCGCAAGCTCACGCGACGACAAGCTTATTGCATGGCACTGTGTAGGACAGGCCCTAACTATAAAAAATGTGATAATGATAGCTTGATTGCTCGAGGACAGGCCCTAACTATAAAAATGTGATAATGTTAGCTTGATTGCTCGAATATTAAATCTGTTTCTTTATTCAAATTGCAGTTTATTCAGTTGGTTCCGAGCTACATAACTATATTTTAAGTTTATTTATTAAAATTATTCATAATATTGCATCGTTTTATACAATGTTTCACTGTTGTATCCGTTGTTGTTACAAAGTTCAGGCGTTTATCTTGCACTTATTAAGATTCTTGCTTTATTTTTCTGCTTCTAGCACTCTTCCAGAAAGAAGACAATGCTAAGCTGGCAAAACTCGACTTACTGAGTGACACGACGGTAAGCTATATGACATTAAGCTGTAATTCAAAATGCTTCGTATACGCTCTCAGCTTTGTGAATTACTTGAAAGTAATAGTCTATAGTCTGATAGTTACCATGCCTTTTCTCTAGCCAAATAGCCTTATTAGCACTTAATAGGGCGTAAATTCGAAATCAAGGGAGGAGTTTTGTGTCTAAATGCGTCATATCCGTCGCCGGTTTAAACAGAATAATCATAGACTATCGAGACTTCTTAGCGATTCTGTAACCATAGGGTCCCTCGCTGTCTTCCCTAACCGCCATAAACCTGGCTCAGTGTCCTTTGAGTTCTTCATGTGAGCCTTCGATTGGGGCTTCCAGCATGCTGAGCGAAAGCTGTGTAGCGACTTCGTTTAGTCGCTAATTTACCAGCACAAGGATAGAACCAATATGTCTTAGTTTACCGATGGAAACTGCTTAAAAAATAAAAAATTGGAAAATATATCAATACCGGTAACTACGAGAGGGTCGAAAAACTAGAAAAATTTGCTGCTGCTTAATAATACCAACAGAGTAAAACCGTCCAAGATAACTTCGATCTCGCTTACTCTCCTCCTTATTAAACTTCTGAATAATAATCTCACAATCACATCACTTCGTCCCAGTTGCAGTCGAAACTGAGGAAGCTGGACACAGAGAATCACTGCAGTTTGTTCAAAAACTAGGAGGCAAGATCTCAGCAGCGACAGGCGACCAGCGTGAGATCTACTACAACGACTATCAGTCGCCCTACAAACTGTGAAAGCTCTGTCTGTTTTTGCCACCTCGAACTGCAACAGCAGAGTTCTTAAGAAGTGTATTAGCATAATATGTGATATCCTTTAATGTTTACGTGTAGCTACAAGATCTACCGTTCGAGCTACTTGAATGTATCCTCGTTAAAGTCGTAGCGATCGAAGTTAGGAGTTGGTGGCTGGCCAAAAGCGAGTGGAAAGAAAAGGTCGATCAGGCGATAAGCAGACTAGGAAGTGTCTGTTCGCAATGGAGCAGCGTTCTTACGACCGACTCCTTCCGAAAGAAACTTCAAAGAGCTCTAGACGCCACAGGTCAGTTCATGAAATAAAGAAGCTTCGTTACTAATATTAAACAAGCTTTATTCTTGCTTGCGATGTTAGAATACCTGAAAATGGAATTAATGTCAATGTAACAGGACTCTTAATTAAGATAAAACTGAGACAGCCATGAATAAGCTGGTTCCATGCCCTTAGCTTGCAAGTTGAGCTTTAGACAACTGACTGCCCCGCTGCCTACTCTTCCAAATGACTGTGTACTGTCTTTTTCTCAATTGGCTGGATATGAAAATGGAGCAGAAATCTTGAACTAAATTTCTGCTCTGGCGGGAATTTAGACTCCGCCTCTGGATTGACAATCCAGCACGGTAATACTGGCCACAAGACTGTCGCACGTCGCCATGCGAACAATGTACATGGATTAGTGCAAACAAGTTGAGCTCATCATCAGTGGCGTCTACCAGATGGGTTGTGGCCTGTGGGGTTGTATGAGCGATCTCTTACGGTTGACGGAAGTGGGGGTTTAACGTTTTGGACATTAAATGGGAAGTTGTTCATTTCCGATAATATAACGGCCAGCAGTACGAAAATTAATACAATCGACCAGAGTGGGGGTTGGTTATCTCATTCCAGGTGGGGTAGACTTCACTGCAGCTCATATTGACGCATACCTCCAGGTCTACGTACGCTGCGTGCAAAATGTTACTTTCTCGCGCGTTTTCCGAAACAGCGTAGATCTACGATTCAATGTCATTTTAAGTTTCAAGTTAGGGTAGAGTGGGGCAAAACGCCCCCGCAGGGCAAAACGCCCCCTCCCGGCCCTGTCCCTCCTGTGCCATGTAATGAAATTTTTGAATGTTCTGGGGTTTCTTAGTTGTACCCTAATGAGATAATCGTCAGTTATTTATCTTTAGATGCTTTGCTTATTTTTATTTTAGAAAAATTGATTTTTTCGTGTTTCCTTATAAGAGTCAGCCGCCAATTCTGTATCATTAATGGTGCCAAAATGCCAGATATACCCAATAATACAAATATTGGTCTAAACTAAAGTATACTGCCGTGCTAAGAAAGAAGACAGTAACTCAATTTTTGGCGGTTTTGAGTTAGCACTGGTTTCGACATCTGGACAACATGTTCTATCATGTCAATAAGCAAGAAAGCAGTATCTGCCCAGTAACATGGGGAAAAACAGGAAAGAAATTCACAGTATCTCATCTGAGGATCGTCATACTAAGCAAAAAGACAGTAACTCAACTTACTGTGTTTTTGCTTAGTATATGGAATTATTGCGCGTGTGTAGTTATGTTTTCTCACAATGAGCAAACAGTAACTCACTGGATAGTATGATAATGATTATATTAATACAGAATTGAAACAATTTCAATTAATTAAGAATCATACAATACAATTAATTAAGAATCATACAACGTCATTTAAGGGCAAAATAATATCACGGTAAAAAAATTTAATTGTCTTTGCTCTGTAATTATACATTTTGTTGATGAAACAAAAATTAAGTCTCGCTCGTAATTTGAAACACTGAAAGTTCCTAATCCGATGGAACAGTTTCGCGATAAAAAGCATTTATATTATTATTATTATTGTTATTATTATTATTATTATTATTATTATTATTATTATTATTATTATTATTATTAATATTATTATTATTATTATTATTAGTATTATTATTACTATTATTATTATTATTATTATTTTTTTTTATTTGATTAATTTTGTCACTTGTTGTCACTTATAATTCTTTATTTAATCTGATTATACATCATTTGTAGTAGTGGAGTTTTAGCAGCAAGTCATGGTTAGGGTTAGGGTTAGGGTTAGGGTAGGGTTAGGGTTAGGGTTAGGGTTAGGGTTCATTTGTAGTAGTGGAGTTTCAGCAGCAAGTCATGGAGCTAGAATGGTGCAATTAGCCCTTATTCCCTTAATAGGCCTACAAGTCTTGCTTAGAAAATAAAAGAAATGAAGAAAAACCAACGGTTGAGCTGAAAGCGTTTTCAAACGATGACCCTGACTATGATCCCAAAAAATATAAGGAAAACAGTCGCAAAGAAGCAATCTGGAAATGATGATCCCAAGAAATATAAAAGTAACGTTTGTCGTTGGTTGCAATTTGACTATATGGGTATATTTCACAAAATGCGTCAAATTCAGAAATAGAATAAGAGAAAAAGAAAGTCATGCAAAATAAAAAAAATTTCTTACACAAATATTTTACTAGCAGTGCTGAAGCATACTTAATATTTAGCAGAGCTTAAATTTGACAGATTTGACCTAATTTTTTATTTCAGTTTTTTTTTACTATGTGAAACACATACAACTTTGATTCCTAAATATTTACAACTCCGTTGCCTTAATAAATACACAATACAATATACCGCCACTGTTTATAATTAGTGATTAATTAGTATTAATGTGCATTAAATTATTACACAGCAACCTAAATTATTTTTGAAGACAAATTATCTACATGTACCATTAAATAAATTCATTTTAATAGAAAAATAATGTAACAGAGTTGTAGTAACGGAGCTGTAAAATATTAATAATTAGGTCTCCATGCTTACCGGACGAGTTAAGATACAAAAAATAGTTAGTTTATTATAGTGGCCAGGCTGTCAGTTTCAATATTATTTTTGAAGGAAAAATTATATATATATATATATATATATATATGCAAAGTGCAATAAATACAGTAACGGAGTTGTAAATCTTTTTCATACTATTACATTACCGGATAAATTTCCGAAAATTGTCAACAGAAGCAAACGTCCATATTGATTTCTTGTTGGTAAAATCAATGCAGACATGTTCCCTGCTATCGAAGATTATGTAAAAAAAATAAAAATTATAACGTTGAGTATATAACAAAAATCAGAAAATTATAACGCAGCAAAGTCTTATTAATAATACACTCTGAGTCCCGTAATTAGCATAGCATTTCTAGTTACTGCTTTCATGCTTAGCAGCAAACCGATTTCAAATAATTATATAGGCTACTAAGCAAAAACACAGTATCTCATTTTTATATCATTTTTACGTAAATATAACAAAAAGTAACTTTAGATAAAAATTTAACTAATTTAAATATAACTGTATGCAAAAATTCAGAAACATTGTAATTTAATTTCTGGTTTGGATTAAACAGATTTCTTCTTTTCCTTTTTACTCAGATTCATCTTTTTTGAGTTACTGTCTTCTTTCTTAGCACGGCAGTATACCCTATATCGAATAACTGTGCACAATAAATGGGGCTTTAACATATCAATTTTTTTATTATATGGGCAATCTCACAAGGTGGCACCAAGCGGGGCAAAACGCCCCCTATGGAAAATGCTGACATGGGGCAAAACGCCCCCTCACCTCAGAGTCACCTGAAGCAAAGCATATTTTTTTAATTTAATTATTTTTTATGAGATCTTTAAAAAAATTCTAGATCTCTTTACTTCTTATAGTTATTGTTGCATCATGGCAGTGATTGCAGTTGATTATGTGCATCGACTTTTCAGGTAGCGGGGGGTCAAATCACGGGGGGCGTTTTGCCCAGGTGAGGGGCAAAACGCCCCCTTTTGAAGCACTCTGTATTTTATTATTTTTTAATGTAATCTTTTGGGGCATTTTATCGGACATAATTTTACTTTACTTGGGACATTCAGTACAAGGTCTTACAATAATTTCATGCTGAAAATGTTGTTACTCACGTTGTAATTGAGCAAAACCCGTTAAAGAGGGCGCGTTTTGCCCCACTCTACCCTATGCATTCAAAGTTTGCAAGTAGCATGTAGCCTATAACCTCACCGTTAATTTCTTGACAGTCTTTACAACGTGTAAATGCCTGAATGCGTGTATCTTGTTAATTATATTTCACGTTTTAAGAAAATATTGTTTTATTGTGTCATTTCTATTTTCAGCTCCTGGGACGATTCGGTTGGAAGTGTTGCATGAGTCGCCGCTCAGCTCGACAGAAATCCAGGCTGTGACTACACTGAAGGATGACGTATTTATGCTCTGCAGACGTAGGCTTAAGCCTAAAAACGACTGTTTAATCAATGTTTACAACCGCAACGATATGGAACAAGTGACGGCCGTCATCCCGCTACCAGGAACAGATTCAGAGTACATGGTGGGCTGCAGCGTGTCAAACTGCGTGTATGTGGGCATAGTGCATGGGACGATTTTATCCTTTTTCAGTCTTACGCATAACGAAAGATGCAGAAGACCAGTTTCAGATGTCGCCATGGATAAGTCACAAGACGTCAATTTCTATTATATCCATCTCCGCCAATGGTAACCTAGCAATCATTTCTACGGAGGACGGACGAGATTCTGACGAAGTAAGCATATTCGATGCGAATGGTTCCTTGCTACAAGAAATGATGGTGTCTCTGAATAGGCCTGATGTAGAGGGATATGAAAATGTAATTCTTCAAAAATCAAATGGCAACATGGTATTCGCTTATGTCAACGACCAGAATTATCAAAAATCGCTACTGGAGATCGATACGAGTGGGAGCGTTGTACGCCAATATGAATCATCAGCTTGTGAAGAGAGTTGTGTGACTTTTGCCGATATTTATGGCAGAATTCTGGTAACTGAAACGTTCCACGGAATGGAGCTTTTAGATTCAGAATTTAATCTCCTTGGTAAATATAATCTGCAGCAGGATGAGGGCAAACACCATTTTCTCTTTGACTTGCACTACGATAACGAGAGGAATGAGATTTGGCGTATTCATTATGACTGTGATACTAAGACCAATGTTTTAACTACCTTCCGTTTCACAGTTGAATGAACCAATCGAAAGGATGTTAACGATTGGGACAATTTGTAATGAGTAATTACTATATTAAAATAATTTCGATATCTCTTGGAATGGTAGTGCCTTGGCTACTAATATCTGCAGTTTAAATAACCGAACTGTGTTAAAAGACATTTAGAATTCGTTTACCTAAATCTTGTAACCTTAAAATTCGCTCCTCCATGATTCCGGCTTTTTATTTTAATAAATTCTGCTTGTTGTGTCCACTGACTTGGTGTCAAATTAGGATGATGAGCTACGCCCGCAATCGAGGACAATGCTGCTTCTTCATACCTGGCATTTAATTAGGCTACACATTTTAGTTATTCACACAAGGTCGAAGGGAATTTCCCAAGACCTCTGTCACGCTTCTCCATCCAAGTGCCCCGTAGTCGTATTGGTGGCGGTGGTGGTGGTGGTGGTAGTAGTAGTAATAGTAGTAGTTCTTGTTGTTGTTGCTGTTGTTGTTGCTGTTGTTGTTGTTGTATTGTATTCAAAGACTTAGTACGCGCCTCTCACAGTGCACACCATTCAGAGGTGCTGCAAGTGTGAAAGCGCCGGAGAATAAAGCAAGTTTGAGGGAGCGAAAAGATGTAGCAGGACCACCGGATAATATACTGGTGGTGCGAACCAATGGGGGAAGTTGATTACATGGTGATAGTGCCAATGCAGACAAAGGCGCGAGACTAAGCCATGCCCGTTCTCACGCGAGGAACAAAATGATCAAGACGGTCAGAAGAGCGCGGCGTGCGAAGGAAGGCGACCGAGGTGGGCCTATGTATGGAATTGCTTAGGTATTTAAGGGCAAGACTCAGGTAGATCGGTACATGAAGATAAATACCTTTAGCTGAATGCGAGCAGTGAGGGGATCCAATGTAGATGTTCAAACATGAATGTAGAGATGTGGGGGAATCGTGGGAGCCGGGCAATAGGCATGACAGATGCTGTATTAGTTGTAGTAGCAGCAGTAGTAGCAGCAATAGTAGCAGTGGTAGTAGTAGTAGTAGTAGTAGTAGTAAGTAGTAAAGTAGTAGTAGCAGTAGTAGTAAAGTAGCAGCAGCAGCAGCAGTAGTAGTAGTAGCAGCAGCAGCAGCAGCAGCAGCAGCAGCAGCAGCAGCAGCAGCCAGTTGCTGCTGTTGCTGTTGTTGCAGCAAGCAGCTGCTGTTAAGCTGTTGCAGCAGCAGCAGCTGCAGCCAGCTGCTGCAGCTGCAGCTGCTGCTGCTGCTGCGCAGCAGCAGCAGCAGCAGCGGCAGCAGCAGCAGCTGCAGCTGCTGCAGCAGCAGCAGCAGCAGCAGCAGCAGCAGCAGCTGCTGCTGCTGCTGCTGCAGCTAGTAGCAGTAGTAGTAGTAGTAGTAACAACGCAGTAGTAGTAGTAGTAGTAGTAGTAGTAGTAGTAGTAGTAGTAGCAGCAGCAGCAGCGACACAGCAGCCGCAGCAGTAGTGGAAGTGGTTGTAGTAGTGGTCAGTGGTGATAGTAGCGACAGCAACAAAAAGCAACGACTTTGAATTCTTTGCAACAAAATTGTCCACAGCATTAAAACGAGAGCAGGACTAGATCTGTCGAGAAATGACGCAGCTATAGATCTACGGTCGCAGTGTCAGTAGATGACAGCAGAGATAAGAGGATCAGAGTCATTTGTATGACTTTCTTCTCAGTGTTTCAGTTCGTCTGTAGGCGTTGCTGCTTGACTACAGCCGGGTATCAAGAGGTCTATTATACAGATTATTCGGATTCCTGGACATTATAGCCTTTATAAGCCTGCACTGCAAAACAATCAAGACGTCTAGACCGAATTGGTCTATTACACAATTCAATTCAATTCAATTCAATTTGTTTTACAACGTGATTTAGTCCAATATAGGCCTACTCTGTTCTTTGCCATGTGTGATATGCGCACTTTGTCTAAGCAAACACTCGTAGGCTATAAGTCACCAAATTATGCTGAGTGTGGGCGCGCGCATGTGTGAGTGTTCCAGAATGTGTGTGGTGTGTGCGCGTGTGTGTGTGTGACGACTGTTCGAAGTTCTCAAACGATCGTGCCTTTCTGATCGATTTACTCGATCAGAACTATAGCGTAGCGCAACTCAAAGGGAGGCACGAACAGTTCAGTTAACCCTCGGGCTACCAAGGGGTCGCCCCTAGGTTTTTTTCATCTGAAACTTTTTCCGTATGGAATAAAAATTTGACCTTTTAGGTAGCTGTAGGGGGTTCATTTACACACGTTTTGAGGTAAAATGTGAGATGATATCTCACACCGTTCAAAAGTTATACCCAATATACCCGAGGTACCAGAGGGGTGGATACCACCTCCCTAGATTTTTGACTATATCTTATCCGTCATTTAATATTAAGAGACACAAATTATACCAATCTATAGAGGGAATGTGGGGCTACATTTGTATGGTCACTGAGTTGACCTGAGACAACCGGAAGTGCTCAAAATAAATAATAATACGCGTAATATGCGTGAAAATGGCTGAATGGAAGCACCCCCCTTAGTTTTTGTCTGTAGCGTATTCATTTGTCTTCCTGGAAGAGAAACAAAGATACCATTCTTTAGAGGGAATGTAGGGCTTCATTTGCATACTTACATCTTTGTCTTTTGAATACCGGAAGTGATCAAAATAAATAATAATACGCGTAATCTGTGTGAAAATGGCTGAATACAGCATTACAACGTAAACCGATATATATATGTATGGATATATATGTATGGATGTATGGTTTGGGTTGAAACATGTTCACGTCATAGAATTGTTATCATATGACATTCGAAAGTGTTAATCAAAACCGATGCCACTTGGCTGTTTGACTGGCACATTAGTGTTGCGAAGTTATATGGAACTCTTGATCATTTGCATCTAAGTGATGATTATGTATCGTGCTCAACGACATTTGTATCCAGTGATTTTTGTGCATCTGACTGTGAACCAAGTTAAGTTCTCGAAAACAATTAACTATGTTTATGTCTTATGTTTTATGATACCAATCTGTCTCATGGCAGCATTCTTGAGTATTGCATATAATGTCCTTTTGAGTACAATAATGACTCACACTGTAATTACAATGTTACGTTACTAGGTCACCTGACTGCTTCACTGTTGGGATAAGGTGGTAAGAATTTTAGAGCACTTGCGGAAGATGAATGTGATATTCCTGAGGTGCATCTAGTCAATGCTCTTCTGTCATGCTCAACTTCAGTCTTCGTTCATGTAATTGTATGTGATAGATGTGGACATATTATCATATGAGGTCCAACCTCTGCTTTTATTTAAGCAGTCATTCTCATCAAGAATGAGAAATTGATGTACTGTGGTGAATTTGACTCTCTTTGCTTTGTTGTTTTTTTTACTTTGATTTGATGTTGCTTGATCGCCCAGTGAATCCGCTTGTATGTCCCAACATAGGGATTTTCCTTTTTCTGTAACGAACTTAGTTAAGTGTAGTGTGTGTCTGCATCGTATAATTGGTACACACAAGGCAGTAGTATGTGCACTTTGCGGGAAGGGATACCACCTGGCATGCCACCAAATTACATCCTTGAGCTTAATTGATCCATCCTCTTGGTTTTGTACACGTTGTTTGGAGACCCTCTTTCCGTTTAATCATATTAGTTGTGAAGATGAATTTGTCCAGTGTTTGAATGATACACCTGATGTAATCCTGTCACTTGGTCGTTTAAGGGAGGGACCAAGATTAGAGGTATATACCGATGTACAAGAAAATCGTCCCCTAACTCTCAACTACGATTTGGACCCAGACGACAACTACTTCATTAATCGTCCCTTGGTCTCCAAATATAGTACTCCTTCGGCCTTAGAGACAGTATTTTCTTCTAACGGGCAATTGACATCTCTTATGCATATCAACTCTCGAAGTATGGCCTCAAAGACTTCAATAATTGCCTGTCTCTTGAACCAACTGTCCATTGATATTCTCGCTATTACTGAGACCTGGCTTGAGGAATCAACAACCGATTCTACACAAATCACAGGCTATAGTTTAATTCATAAGGTTAGGAGTTCGGGCCGTGGTGGAGGAGTGGGCTTTGCCATTAAGAATCACATAAAGTATAGCGAAATGGAGATCCCAACCAATTGTCGTTCACATCTCACTTATGAGGCGCTATTGCTTCGGTTTCCTCAAGCTGACGGATCATACTTTGTCATTGGTGTGGTGTATAGGCCCCCGGGTCAGGATGTCGGAGCTTTTAACGCTGAATTCGTGCAATTGTTATCCATGTTAACAACTAAAACTAGAGATATATATATTTTAGGTGACTTTAATATTGATCTATTAAAAGCCCAGGACCATCTTCCAACTTCCAGTTTCCTCGATATCATGTCCTCTCACCACTTCTTACCCTCTATAACACAACCCACAAGAATTACTACAACCTCCTCGACTCTAATAGACAACATCTTCTCTAACAGAACTTCTAAAGTAGTGGACTCATACATACTTGCATCAGACATATCTGACCACCTTCCTATTCTGGCGAGAATTAATCTCACTCCAATTACAGAGGATACAACAGTGAACTTAGTTACTCGTAACATAAATGCCGCCTCATGTGAGCACTTTAAAATGCTACTGTCTCAAGTTGATTGGTCTGTTGTATCTGACTCTTGTGGTGGGAATGATCCTGATAGCTCCTATGATTTATTTTTATCTCTATTCAAGACAGCATATAACACAGCCTTTCCTCTCAAAAAACAAAAACTCAAGGCACACAGGGGCTGTAAACAACCTTGGATGACACCTGGACTACTCAAATCATGTAGGAAGAAATCGAAGTTATACTTGAAATTTATTAAGAATCCTTCCCATGAAAATAAATCAAAATTTGTTACTTATAGAAATAAATTTAAAATGATCCGCATAAGAGCTGAAAGAAACTACTATGAGTCTGAATTTCTAAAATATAGTCATGATCTTAAAAAAACTTGGCAGGTTATAAGAACTATAATTAATACCAAGGATAAGAATAGAATTATTAGCAAGTTATGCATAAATGGCAATTCTATAACTGATGCTGATGTTATGTCAGAGAAATTCAACAACTATTTTGCTAATGTTGCTCAAGATCTTGTCGAGAAGATACCAGCTTCAAATAACACTATTCAAACATATTTAGACCCACCCCTACCAACCTCCTTTGCCATTTATCCTACCTCTCCTGCTGAGTTAATATCTATAAATCATACTCTAAAAATTTCACATAGTGCGGGATTCGATGAGATTGATCCAACTGTTGTGAGTCCGGTGTTCGACCTTATTGCTGCTCCCTTGTCTGATATCATTAACTGCTCTTTGTCCTCAGGTATAGTCCCCTCTGCTCTAAAAATAGCCAAAGTTATACCAATATATAAACAGGGTCAAGAGGAGGAACTAACCAATTATAGACCAATTTCCATTTTACCGTTTTTCTCAAAATTTCTTGAAAAGGTTATGTATTCTCGACTATTTGACTACATTAATAAAATGACCATTCTACATACTTCACAACATGGTTTCCAGCCGGGTCATTCAACCTCAATGTCGCTCTTAAATATTCAGGATAATATATCATCTGTTATTGACCGGGGTGAATTTGCATTAGGTATATTTATTGATATTGCAAAAGCTTTTGATACGGTCAATCACGACATACTCACCAGCAAATTACAAAATATTGGTGTGCGTGGAATTGCTTTGGACTGGTTCAGAAATTACCTAGACAATAGAATGCAACAGGTTTTATGTAATGGCTCTTTATCGGAATTGAAACTAATCAAATTTGGGGTGCCACAAGGGTCTATTCTTGGACCACTTCTTTTCTTACTCTTTATAAACGACCTCCCCAATGCTTCCCCAATATTGCGCTTTGTACTCTTTGCCGATGATACAAACATCTTTGCTTCTCACAAATCGTACGACATACTTTTTCAAACAATGAATCAGGAACTTAAGCATGTGGTCGATTGGTTTCGAGTGAACAAGTTATCTTTGAACCTCAATAAAACTAATTACGTATTATTTTGTTCACATCGAAAGCCTATTCCTGAAGTTAAAGGAACAGTTTTTATGGATAATAAACCTTTACCCCAAGTAACTTCGGTCAAATTCCTGGGAGTATATGTAGACCAGTTTTTAACTTGGAAAGTACATATAGAAAATATTTCTAAGAAAGTGGCAAAAAGTGTAGGTATCTTGGCCCGTACTGCCCACCTTCTACCGACTAGAATTAGACTTAGCCTATATTACTCCTTAGTCCACCCTTATCTCTCTTATTGCAATGTAGTGTGGGCCTCTAATTACCCTTCTCGACTGGTTAGGTTAACTTCATTACAAAAAAGAGCAGCCAGAATTATCTTGGGTAACTTGAACTCCCTGTCTTCACAGGCCGGGTTACAGAAATTGAAAATTTGTAATATAGAACAGATTAGAATCAAACAGACCTCAGAGTTTATGTTTAAATATATGCATAATCTTTTGCCTGGAGCTTTTACTGACTTCTTTAGCTTGACATCCCAATCTAATCCTTACAATGTTCGGTCTTCTTCCAATTATAGAGGAATTGCCACTAGAACGAATACACGAAAATTCTCCATCAAAAGTGCTGGCCCTAGGACATGGAATAATCTCCCTGTTGCCATTCGTGTCTCTCCTAGCATTTCAGTATTTAAAAAGAAACTCCATCATCACTTACTGTCTGTGGATCCCTGACTCCCACCATGCTTCCCCTGCTATTACCTGCCGTACATGCTCAAATTCGTACATACTGTGCTCGTTGCAGACACTCACTGTGTGTAATTTTTGATATTTAGTTAACTAGTTAAGATGTAAAATTTTTGGTACCCTCATGCATAACCTGCTGCCACGTTTCCCATGTACATGGGTAACCCTGTTAGCGGGACCCTGGTCCCTTAAGGGTTTCTCTCCCTTTTCTTTTTGTTGGCGTTTCTATAATAATTATATTTGTGATGTTGTGATGTTGCCTACTTGAAGGAATAAAATTTTTGGTTATGGTTATGGTTATGTACATTTATACTATATAAACATGTGTATGGATGATTGTGTGTATCTTTTATACATAGATTAGTTTCAAAACACACATAATCTTATATTTGTTTATCCAAAAAGTACAAAATGTACGCAATAATATACAATATTGCTAATTAATGGGTTCCGTTGTTAAAAGTGATGTAATTTCGAGGTGCATTCACATAATGTACAACTAAATGTACCATTCTGTGCAGAAATGAATGCTGAATCCATTGCTATATTACAAGTTATGACATGTAAAACCAAACACGAAATCCAGGGTGGGTGGTAACCACCCCCTTGGTAGCCAGTGTTACAAAAAGCTTGGTAGCCCTAGGGTTAACCAGCTCAAGTCCGTTAACCTATAGGCTAGGCCTACCAGACGGTAGATTATCCAGACCAAAAGCATTTTACGTAAGCCCAGCTTACATTATAATTATAAGCTGAACTTAGAAAAAATGTCTTTGTTGTTATTGTGTTATTGTTAATTCTAAAATAATAAATATCTGCTGAAACTCTGCACAAAAACTTTGTAGACATTTTGTCGTTTGGTGTCATCCCCTCTGAAGGTGTCACCCGGTGGGATCCGCACCCCTCGCACCTCCTATAGTATAGTGACGCCACTGGCGCACTGATGGCCCTTTTCGAGAAACTGTTGCTGTTAAAGCAGAACAAGGATTTTTAGAGTTGAAAGTTGGCTTACTTGACATTGAACAATTTATTGCAGCGTGTGCAAGCGACATTTTATCGAAGTAAATTTTCACATGTAGGCCTAGCTACATGTAGCATTAACGTTTACGTCTGAGCTCGGGTGAATTTATTTTGTATTTCAAATGCAAAATACAGCAAGATAATTATTTGTATTATATGCCTTGTTTCAAGTAGGCCCTACTTTTGGAAAACTGCATTTTGTGTTTGTATTTCAAATAATTTTGAAATATGTGTACTTGCATTTCATATTTAAAACACACTGGAAAAGTATTTGACCCAGCATTGTTGTCTATGCCAGTGCTTAGGTCGACTGTAATTGGCTGAGGTTGGATCACACAACTTTAAACACTTCCCTGGTCACTGTGTGTATCTAAATTTTGAGTGCTCCGTATTTTACCATTTAATATTCTATTTATAGTTTTGCCAGGCCTGTCCTACGATTGAAGTCCTAGCCTATTCCTTTTGCCTCAGAACTACTATGTCCAATTGACTGCAAATTATTGCTTATGTAAGAAAAGAAAAGAAGAGCAGTTCAAGGAGCAAACTCTCAAATGCAGCCTTATAGGTGTGATGTGCTAGCGACTTCACTGTTTTTCGGCCTCGGCATATGAAGGCGGGTGGCTAGTTCTCACCTCGCTGCCTGATCTATCCAGTTGTAGTAGGTCTACAATCAGCGTTTAAAGTGGATGGGAACGCGTGGGAACGGCGTTCCAACTGCTCTCGAAATCCTTGCTTGCGTTCCCACTGCTCACCATGCGATGGAACCCTGTGCCTGGTAACACATGCGTTCCAATTAAGCTCTTCTTCGTAGTTCCCAATCCTCACCCAAATCACTTTGACTACTGCCTACATTCAGTGTACTGGTTTTCCAGCTGGATTAGTCCTCCAGTCTCAGGAGTCCAATGAAACACAAACCTAGTGCAAGGTTCTGACTTATTATCGCCTTTCTGTTCCTTCTTTCTATTCTCACGAGGGAGTGGACCTCCGAATTTTGATTTGACGGTCCAACAGTTTTTGGACTACCACCGAGCGCCGATAGATAAACGGTGACATCACAGCGTGAAGAGCAGAATACCAATTAGGAAGTGGGATCGACACCGCTACCCTCTTAAGGTTGACTCAGCCTTCCATTTGCTAGATGTCGCTGGTACAAATGAGTAGTAGGACAGATGGGCGCCTTGCATGGCTGCCATATAGTTAAATTCGACCCCTGTTGCACTTGTTATCGTCTGTTACTACTGAAGTCATGTAATCTGACTGAGTACCGGTACTTTGTCAGTTTGAATTAAAGAAGAAGAAGATTATTTTTATCATTATTATTATTATTATTATTATTTAATTTTTTAATATTAACTATTTAGAATGTAAAATATCCGGAATGGCCTATAAGACAAATTTATTTCTTCACAAACCAACGAACTTATTACAGACTGATTAAAAAATGGCTATTTCAATAATTTTATAATATAATAATAAATATAATAATAATAATCTTTTCCTTAATAAGCGCCTGACAAACGCACTGCGCTGTACATTTACATGTTATGCAATTGAAATCTTAACTACTAACAGAACAGACAGCTTGCAATACAACGGCGCTAATAGCAGCCTACAAACATATCCACCCAACGGGGGCTCGAACTCGGTACCTCTCGGTCTGTGTGCCAGATGTTATCCAATGCGCCACGGGCATATATGTAGAAGTTCGCTGTTCAAACCTCAAACATTGAACTATTAACCTTCTACATATTTCCTTATTTAAGCCGTCATTCAGTCCTGGGCTACTGTTGTTGCAGAATGTTATTATTATTATTATTATTATTATTATTATTATTATTATTATTATTATTATTATTATTATTATTATTATTATTATTAATATTATTATTATTATTATTTGTAGTAGTAGTAGTAGTAGTAGTAGTAGTAGTAGTAGTAGCTAGTAGCAGTAGTAGTAGTAGTAGTAGTAGTAGTAGTAGTAGCAGTAGCAGTAGCAGTAGCAGTAGCAGTAGCAGTAGCAGTAGCAGTAGCAGTAGCAGTAGCAGTAGCAGTAGTAGCAGTAGTATTGGAAATAAAAGTGTATAATAGCCTAATACGAGGGATAATAATTCAAGAGTTCTCATTCTCATGCTCAAATTTCAACTGGGACTTGCTCCAAAATATCTTTGTCACCAAATTCTCCGCCCCCTCTCTGCCACGTCAAAGCGTCCTTTCAGATCGTCTGACCGGCTTGACCTATTTGTTCCCCGTGTGTTAGGAGACCACATGGCTCAATCCAGATCCTTTGTGTGCATAGGTCCCTCTCTATATGGAATCGACTTCCTCCTTCTCTACGCTCTACAATCCTCTCTAGTAGTATCTCTACCTCTTTCTCTCACCTTAAAACCTTCCTTTTTTCCTCGGGTAGGCTACCTCGCACTGGGAGCGCTTCACAAAGGCTTATGCTACGAGAAGCGCTTTAGCTTTATAAATGAACAAATACAATACAATAAAGTATAACAGTACTATAGGCTTAATGTAAATCAGTATCTATTACTTTTACTAATAGCCTAATATAAAAACTTTAGTAACAATTAAAATAATAATTGATATCTCCATTGAAATATTATAATATTTTTAATATAATTATAATATATAATAATTATAATGAGACTTTAATAGTGTTGATGATTACGAAATGTATGACGTCACGTCCTTTGTGTGGCGTCACAGTGCGTCTACCCTCCCGTTTGGTGTTTTTTGTTACAAGACTCGAATTTTAACCCTAATACATTACGCCTTCACCAATACACCATGCCGAAGAAACGAACATCATCTGAATCCAATAATGATGAGCAAACGAACGAAGGCTCAGAATGTAAGTTAATACAAGACAGTTTTTATTGTCTGCTTTATAATTGTTTCAATTTCAGTGACTTTCCGCTCCCTCCACTCATGATGAACTTGTTCCCCGTGCGCAAACTGCTCTTAGACAGCATCGTGCCTTTTCTGTTGCTGGCCCCATGGTTTGGAATGGGCTCCCATTAGCATTACCCCTTATGCCTAGAGTTAACTCAGATGCGTTTTACTGTAACCTTAAGACCATCCTTTTCGGCCTGAGTGGTTGGCTTAGAAAGGCGCTACATATAAATCTTCAGAATGAATGCCGGTCAGAACTTCTTGACCAATCCTTCGAACAGTTTTCTTTGTTTAAACGTATTCAGCTCAAGCGACGACAAGCTTTTCACATGGGCCATGGCACTGTGTAACTATAAAAAACGTAATAATGTTAGTTCTCATGATTGTTCGAATGTCAAATCTATTTTTTCTCTATTAAAATCGCAGACCTATATAAAGTTTATTCAGTTAGTTTCGAGCTTACTTAACTTTATATATTAAGTTGATTAAAACTGAATATTGCATCTTTTTTCCAGTGTTTCACTGTTGTATGCGTTGTTGTTATAAAGTTCAGGCGTTTATCTTGTACTTAAGTGAGAATTCTTGCTTTAATATTCTGCATCTACAGCAATCTCCCAAAAAGAAAACAATGCTAAGCGGGCAAAACTCGACTTACTAAGTGACACGACGGTAAGCTATATGACATTAAACTGCAATTCAGAATGTTTCGTAGGCTCTAAGTTTTGTGAATTACGCCTACTTGAAAGTAATAGTCTATAGATTGGTAGAAGGCTATGTCCTTTCTCTAGCCAAATATCCTTATTAGTGCTCAATAGTAGGCCTATTTAAATTCTAAAGCAAGACAGGGAATTTGTGTGTAAATGTAAAATAACATCCATCAAAGTCGGTTTAAACAGAATAATTATAGACTATCGAGAGTTTCGAGACTTCTTAGCGATTCTGTAACTATAGGGTCCATCGCTGTTTTCCCTAACCATCGTAAACTGGGCTCAGCATCCGTTGAGTTCTTCATGTGAACCTTCGATTGAGGTTTCCAGCATGCTGAGCGAAAGCTGTGTAGCTACTCACTTAGTCGCTAATTACTGCAATCTCATTAATATCAGCGCCAAGATTGGTCCAATATGTCTGGAGCTTTCTGGTGAAAACTGGTTCTAAAAATTAAAAAATTTGGAAAACCATCAGCTCTGGAAATTTTCGAAAAACGAGAAAATTTGATGCTTCTTAATAATACCAACAGAGTAAAACCTTCCAAAGTAACTTCGATCTTGCTTAGGCCCTACTGTCTTCCTTATTAAACTTGTGAATAAAAACTCGAACCAGAATCATCTGTGAAGTAAGAAGTCAGTTCAATGTTGCGTTCATTTCGTCCACGTGTTTTTAATTCAGTTTAACCTCCTAATAAAAGTTGACAATGAAAGTTTACACTACAACTTCTGCTACTAACTACTGCTACTATCACTTCTACCCGCCATGCTGCAGCTTTGGGTGGTTAAGAATGTTAAAACCGTGTTAACTGGA